>MINK01173363.1:3680-16346 GCA_001735545.1 Phormia regina
TTCTATGCAATCTAGACTGAAAGATATTTTAAAGCAAAAAGGTTACCCAACCAAATATTAGTTTTTTTTTAACGTCAAAAAAACATGTAAACTTCTTTATTACAGTACGTACATGAAATAAGCTGTGAAGTGGCTTTTTGTTATAATTGTTTTTTCTTGTTATAATTGTTTTATTTTAAAGAAGAATTACTTTTACGTTTTTGTCATGTTATTAATAAAAAATAATTTATATTTAACTATCTGGTGTTTTTTTTTATTTCATACAAAAATAAAATATTTATTAACAGTTATGTTACTAAATTTTAAACACACGAAATAAGCTGTGAGCCACTGTACATACAACTCACTCATTCATAACATTGTTGTTGTTTTTTTTTATAAAAACAAACTGGACCAGTTGCAATGAATTATTACAAGTTTTCTACTCTCGTATAAAATTATTATATGTTCTTAAAAAACTTTCATTTTATTTTAGAGATAAAACAGTGTGAAAAATTTTTCGGTAAAAAAGAAAAACCATAATATTTTTTATTGGGAAGTTGTTTAACTTATACCTTACGTATCTCTGAATGTTCGTTCTCTTATATGTGAAAAACGTAACGTGATGTACCATCTTTATTGTTGTGCATTTTTAATAAAGTTTGAATACATTTAATTCATAATAATATTATAAAACAAAAATTAAATACAACTTTCATAATAGCCAGACTCTACTGTTAATAAATTAAGAGTTGAAATTTAATATCTTTTTGTATAACAATTTGACGAACAAATCATGTAAAATACTTTCAATATGTCTGAACAAAAAACAAAACAAAAAAATATAAATTATTCCTCAGAGATTTTATTTGCCGACTTACGCGCTACTAAAACCATTTATACATATTTACAAACATGTACATATGTACTTAGTATGTCTGATTGTGCGAAATAAAAAAATAATACGAGAGAGTACCATTCAAGCGTTTCATATTACTTTATAAAGATTTAATTCGTTCATAATGATGTTATTTGAAGACGATGATAATGTTTTGATAAAGATGAATAAAGTATAAATGAAATAATTTATGCCCGTCTACTATAATCATACATACATACCCACATACATAATACTATTACTTATTAAGTACTTAATAGCGATTTACTTTAATTTTGTTACTGATTTAACATTTTACTCAGTTTATCTTTATTACAAAAGATTGAGCAAAATTTTATTTAAAATAGAGAGCGTAACTCTAATGATCAAATCAAAATATTTAGTATTAAAATGGATTTGAGACTGATAAGAACTATAATAAAAATGTGAATCTTTAGAAAATTTGAAAGCTTTAGATTTTCTTAAAAAGAAATAATAATTTAGTCAGTGTGTTTTCAAATGAATACGAAAAAAAGTATTTAAAATTTTAATTTATTATTTGTTAAAAAGAAACCGGAAGAATAATTATTTAGTAAAAAAATATTTTTAATTCTTAAGAAAAAAGTATTTTATTTATATTGAAAACAAATTGTGAAGAAAAAATAATACACATGTTTAATAAAGTATTTTCTGGAATTTTTTCTTTATATATATACCTAATATACATAATTTATTGCTGAATATAAAGTGTTTATTTAAAAAAAAAGGTGTGATGCTCAATTAATAAAAAGTTTTATCAAAGAAATTGTTAATATTTATTGCAAAAAAAAAAAAAATAATAATAAAATAAAATAAGTGAACTTTTTAGAAAAAAGTATAAAAAACCTATCATCAGGTTCATAATCAAGGTAGTAATAAAAATTTACACTGCAAAAAAATCTTAAGTGTTTTTAATTTCACAATAAATATTAAATTTATTTTGTAAAATTATACGGAGTTAATCTTTTTCTTAATACACTGCCGAATATACTGGTAGGTATTTGAAAACATTTAATTTTTGGTAACATTTTTATTATGTATTTAGTGGAAATAATAATAATTTCTCTCAATTTTATTTAAAAATAAGTTTTCGAGTTATAAACTAAATATTAATTTTAAAATTAATTTAACTCAATGCTCGACATATAGCCTTTAAAGGCGAAGCTTCTTGACACACAATTTAATGAGAGTTAATTTAATAAAAAAATAATAATTATAATAAAATATCAATAAGATATATCCTCTCTTCGTGGCGATTATTTATTCAAACATATGATATTTAAACTAAATATCAGATTAAATCTTTCAAGTAATATTATCTTTAGGTTTTGTTACTTTCATGTCGATAACAATTTTATTGCAATATCTATAATTTGAAATGACGGAATATTATAATCTAACTTTTAAAAGTACACAATTTTTAAAGAAGAAAATTAACTGACAACATTACAAAAACAATTCATTTGAAAAGTTTCGGATTATGAGAAGAATTAAAGTGGATAATATTAAAATAAAAAAATTTTAAAAATATATATATTTTTTTTTTTTGAAAAATATTAAATTTCAAAAAGAGACAACATTTTTCATAAAGTAGTAATTAAAGAAAAAAAGAAATACTAATAAAAATGTACAATTTCGAAAAAAATATTATTTTTAATTTAGTATTTCAAATTTTTCCTCCAAAAAATCTCAAAAGTATTTATAAAAATTTTTCAAAAGAAGTAATTTTAAAAAATCCATAAGTAATGGAAATTTTCTACAAAATGATAGGTATATAACAATTAAAAAAAGTACTTTTTATATTAGTACTTTAATTACAAAAAAGCATAATGTTAAAAGAAATTTTAAATAGTATCAAATACTTGCAAAGAAATATATTTAACAAATAACGAATTAAATTTAAATTCCCAATTTAAAAGAAGTCCTAATGAATATAAATATTTATAAAAAATGAAAATTAAGATATTTATCAATAAATCTTGAAAAATGTTAAAATTTTTTGAAATATTCAAAAAATAAAATAATAAAATACTTGGTACTCTTTTCATCTTGAACTTTTATAAAGAGTGTACTTTATTAAAAATTTTTATTTTTTAAAATAACTTTTATTATTATTACTAGCTAATACCCAGTGTGATTCGCCATCCCTCGATAGTTCGATGTTTCCCGTGCAAAATTTGAAAAATCAAGGTCCAATAGTTTCCCAGATATACAAATTTTCGCATTTAATTCATATGGGAGATACCATGCCTCCTACTTCTAGTCCGCCCATATTTTTTTTAATATTAATATTTATACCAAAGTGGATCCGACTAAATTTTATATGGAAGGTTCCACGTCTACTATTGCTAGTGTACCAACTTTTGTCCAAAATATTCATATTGAAGCTAATGCTAGTCGTACAAAATTTGAGCTCTCTAATAATTTTGGTATTAACTTTATATGACACGCCCACTATTTGTTTTCCGCCCATTTTTGCACAAAATGTTCACATTGACACTTAAGTTTATTGTACAAAATTTAAGAAATGTAACAGTTATAGTTTCCTTAATTTACGGCATTTGGTACTGGCAAACAATGTTAGACGTAGGATGTTCCACACACCTATTGCTAGTTCGCCTATTTTTTTTCCAGAATGTTCATATAGGTTTCAAAGTCGTTCCTACGTGGCACCTCGCCCACATAGAATTTCAAAATAAAAATTATCCTATTTTTCTTTCCTTAGTACTCCTTAGTACTTTTCTCTCTGTGTATTTCATTGTTATACATATATATATAAATATATTTCTTATCATTTTTTTTTATATTTCAACTTAATAGTTTTTGCAAAAAATCTTATGTATATTGAGGTTTATTTTGATTTTTATTTTTTTACTATACACTCATATTTTTTTCGTCTTTCAATTTAGATAATCTTTTCTGTTATCTGACAGTGTACAATGTGTGCTCAACAATAATTGTGCTGTTGCGTCAAATAAATAATTGTGATTGTTTTTACTTTTATTTTTATTCTTTTCATAGAAATTAGTTTATTTTCTTTTTAATAAATTTTTATATCGACTAAGTTTTCTTATTAAACAAATTTTTTTTATGGTGAAGTGTTAAACTGAAAAATAAATATTTTATATTTGCTAAACACAAAACACAAAATATTTTTTTTAAAGGTTGTCATTGTTATTTAAATGCGATGTTTATCATTTATTTCAAGTGCTATAAAATTGTTATTAATATAGAAATAATAAAAAATTTAAAAAAAGAGACAATAGTAAAAAATAAACATCAATTCAGAGTATTATTTTTAATATTTTATAAACTTTAATGAAAAATATAAGAATTTGAAATAAAATGGTTATTTTTATAGGTGGACGGAAGGACCAATAAAACTATAATTGCTAAAGTTGTCAAATATTTAAATGCTTGAAGAGCTACAAATCTTAGAAACTCAATACAAATGAAAATCTTTTTCATTTTCAAAATACAAAATCAAAATAAATTCATTTCGAATCTTTAATAAAAATTTAAAGCCAAACATTAAAGTACTTTTATATTAGTACTTTAATTACAAAAAAGCGAAATTTTAAATAGTATAATATATTTGCAAAGAAATATATTTAACAAATAACGAATTAAATTAAAGTCTCAATTTAAAAAAAGTCCTATGAATACAAATTTTTATAAAGAATGAAAATTAAGATATTTATCAATAAATCTTGAAAAATGTTAAAATTTACTTGGTACTCTTTTCATCTTGAACTTTTATAAAGAGTGTACTTTATTAAATTCATTTCGAATCTTTATAAAAATTTAAAGCCAAACATTAAATGTTAAATTCATTTGGTACATTTTTTTATAAAACTATAAATAAATATAATTATTTAATTCATTTGGACTAATGTTAAATTAAAATAAAAGCTCTGCTGACTATTAGTTGTTTCATTATTTTTAAACAAAAAGTCATTTACGTTGGGTCTAATAATTTTGCATTATTTTCTATATAATTTTTTACATTTTACAAATTATTTTAATCTTAATAAAATAAATTTAAAAAAAAGTTTTCTTTATTATAATATTCCCATTTATGTAAATCATTTTAAATTAGTCTTATTTACAATACAAATGGGTGTTAAATAATATAAACCTTTTTTTACTTTATTCCTACTTTGCATTTTACTTAGGTTGGTTGTTGATTATTTTTAAACAAAGTGTTGTCCTATATAAAGGCCTTATCAGGGGCCATAATTATTAATATTTAATAAGGGAATTATTATCCATATATCAATAAAAAGTTTATTAAATTTATTTGCATTAATTGTTTACAAAAGTCATTTTAAATTAAAATAGTGAAAGATTTTTTTTATTGTCTCTAAGAAGGTGTGTTATTTTCCTTTATTGAGTGCCATAGTTTGGGCAATAGATATCTTATCTTTATTAGGTAAATTGTGACTTATAACACATTAAAATTATATTTTAGATTTTTTATTTATAGACAAATGTCAATAAAAAAACTAAGTAAATAATACAACGCTACCTCAATTTTTTATAAATGTAAGCGTAAAGAAATTTATAAAAATTAAAACAAAAAATGTCTGGTTAAAGTATAAATAATAAATAAAATTAAAAGTATTAGGCATAGCTTCGTATTAGGCCTACTTTCAAACATCACTTGTATTCGAAAAAAATAACACATAAATAAATAACAGTATCATGGTAAAATCTCCGTTACTTTACCGTAAATATGAATGTAGCAAATCAGCTGACACATTTTGCTTGTGGGAGTGTTCTTATTCTTTTCTTTTTAATTTTTGAATTATTACACTAAAAAAAGTAACAACTCTCTCTGTAATAATTGTACCATTATTTTTTATTAAAAGAAATATGAAGCATTGACCATGATCATCAAATTTACGATTTTAATACATAGTGGTATAATATAAATGTAAATCGTTTTAAATAATTCTAAATTTAATGAATAGTTTTTTCCTTTTGTTTAACAAAACCTCAGTATTAATAGGGTTAAATATTTTAGTAATCAGTAGTAAGATAAAAACTTTGATTTAGAAAATGTTTTCCATATAATTGTTTTATCTTATACAAACTATATAGTAAATAACAACAATATAGTAATTATTTATATACATATATAATCTTGATTTTTTAAATTATTTATAAAACAATAAACATGACAAAAAATGTTAAACTCTTACGTACAAAATGATTTTTTAAATTTTAAATAATTAAAAAAAGAAAAGATTAATTAACCATATAAATACTACATAGTAGTATGTAATAATATAATAATAAAATACAATAATAGAAAATAATAATTAAAAAACGTAAATTACATTTTTAATTATTTTTAAAACTAATAACTTATATTTTTTATTAAATCAATTAATTAATACATTAAAAAATATTTTATATCGATAAATTTCTTTCTTTTTTTTAGAGACCGTTTTCGTACTCGTCGAAGAGCCTCGATAGCCCCTTTACCTGCTTTACGTTTAAATGATAAAGAAATGTTGGCTAGTGATTTTGATGCGTACAGTGTGGCCAGTAATCAAGCCTCTATAACGAGTGTCAATTCTTTGGCCAGTTTGTTAAAGGAAAAAATGCAAGTAGGTGTTAAATAACAATGAAGAATATTTTAGGAGAAATCTTAATAATTCTTTATATTTTATCTTTTTTTCTTCTTGTAGGGTTTCCCCAACATGATACGCAAAAAGAAACGTGAAACCAAGGATTACAAAATTAAAATCTTTGTAATTTTAATGTTTTTTATGGTGATATTTTTGGTGAGCATTACTTTTTTCTGTATTAATTGTTTTAAAAAGTAATTTATCATAAGTGCTATAACGTTATGCAATTGTAGTTATTTTTAACTTTTAGTTGCTCGGAATATATAAGTACTTAAGTAGTCCAAATACATATTTAATTTTTTTTACAATTTCGATGTCCATTGGTAATTTGTATATCATCCACCATAAGTGTAACCCCATCTACTATAAGTTTCCTATTCTATTTGTAATTTAAACAACTTTTGTCCAATTGAAACGAAAAAACATTTTTTGGATCATTTTAAGAAATGATATCGATAGGATGATGTCCTTCCGTTTATATTTTTTTTAACTTTTACTCGATCAATATAATTTATCACCTTTCCCTGAGTTAAGCGCTATTTTCGATCTACTTAATACCAATGTATAGACGGATTGACATTAACATTCTGCCAAAATACATCACATTATTTCAAAAAATTAATTGTTTTACTTATTACTAAATAAACAAAAATTAAAGGTGATCAATAAAATCTATTGTATATATGGACGGACAGACACTACCAATCTGCAAAAAAAAATATTAAATTCTAAAAATTTATTTTTATCTAATAAACCTTTATCTGAATTATTCGCTATGGTCGTCTGGCCGCTTCAAAAAAACTCTCAAAAGGAAAGAAAATATGTTTATAGAAGATATATTATGTATATAGAAGATATAAATTAAAAACCTATTATGATTTTTCTTTCAGATCGGCTTCGCCTATGTGGGTTACCAACGCAAAATTCAAACATTCTCCTATTTCGATAAAATCAAATTCAATTCCAAAGATCGTGTTCTAAGAATTCTCAATCATGATGAAGAAGAAGTCATTTCGGGACAATTGGGTAAATTGATTGGTATGGATACCAAACCATTTCATTGTCTTGAAGATAAACTTAAACAGGATGGTAGTGTGTGTTTGGAATGGCATGGAATAGCACGACTCTATATGAATTTCCAAGATATGGATGTATTTCGTTGTTACACTCTAAATTGGCAGGCATTAAATGAAGATAATTTTCCCACCGATTGTTATGAATTGAAACGTAATAATGGTCTTTGGTTTGGCGGAGGTATAACACGTAATATGAATTGGTCTTTGAGTGAAGAAGACTTTGATTTTGCTCCCTTTTCGAGTGGTGACATAAAGGTACATCAGTTTGGCAATGGTGTTAAAAGATATTTCATTAATTCCATTGGTGTGGCCATACAAGTGAATGATAGGACACCTTTACACGTGGCTGTGAATTCAACAACAAATGAATTTTGTTTAAGAGCCAAAAATGATGATTTCACCTTTGTTAATAAGTTAACGGAATTACCGGAATTGAGTTATAAGATTTGTACTACCGAAGATATGAAATCGTTACATATGTTAATGACCCAACAAAGTTTGTGGGATGGTTTGAAGGAGGCTGACATGAAAATTTTACATTCCTTGATAGAAGAACCAGTTTGGCAAATTCCCTATCAACCGGGAGTGGGATCATTTAATGAGACCTCTATTTATAATTATTCCGAAGATGTTATAGATATGGGTTTTATGCGTTTGGGTCATATATTAATCAATGAATTTTGGCAAGAATATATAGGAGATTTTACGGTGGACACTACACGATTCCCTACTTTTAAAGACACCATTGATGTTTTACATCGTAGAGGTTTTAAAATAGTGTTTAGTATACAACCTTTTATTAGCACTGACAGTGATAATTTCAAGGAAGCGGTACGCAAGAAGCTATTGATTTATGAAAGACATTCCGAAAGGAGTATTCCCGCCTTGACACGCTATAAAAGTTGTTCGAGTGCAGGAGTTTTGGATATAACCAATAATGCTACTGTGTTGTGGCTTAAAGAAAAATTGTTAAAACTTAAAAAGGAATATAAAGTTGATAGTTTTTATTTGGATTTGGGTACTGGATTTAATTTGCCCCATTACTATCAATGTCGCCAAACTTTAGATAATCCTGATATGTATGCCAGAATCTTTACAGAGAGTTTGGAAACCATAGGTTTCATAGGTGTTTCTACAGCTAGTACAGTACCAAAACCTCCTGCCTTTCTGAGTACACCACCCATTAATTCCTCTTGGTCGGGTTTATATGAAGTCATGTCCACAGTTTTAAACTATGGAGTCATAGGTTATCCCTTCGTTTTACCCGGAGCCATAGGGGGTGATTATGGCCTAAATAGATCCATGACAAAAATGTTATCCTATTATTCTTTGGGTCAGCCAGCTTTACCTGAGCAAGATCTATATATACGTTGGCTACAACTTATGACCTTTATGCCTTCCATGCAATTCAATCACTTACCCTCCGAATATAAAAGCGATTATATAACCGATATTGCTAAAGAATTAACAACCATAAGACAGAAATATGTTATTCCTTTACTGCTAAAATATTTAAGTGAGTCCATGAATGAAGGTTTACCTTTAGTAAGACCTTTATGGATGTTGGATCCTCATGACCCAGCCTGCTTAAGTATATATGATGAATTCTCGGTGGGAGAAGAAATGATAGTGGCACCTATTTTAGAGCAAGATAGTGAAGAAAGAGAAGGTAACATGAATATATTTATAATAGATTTTTGAATCTTTAAACTGATCTCTTTATTATGTTTGTTAATTTGTTTGTTGGCTTTTAGTTTACCTTCCCCAAGGAGTATGGAAGGATGGCATTGATGGCTCTTTGCGTAAAGGCAGCCGTTGGATTCATAACTATAAAGTGGCCAAAGAGAAAATTGCATATTTTATAAAAATGCCCGATAATACTAGATTTTAGAAATTGTGATACACAACTAAAGATTTATTTAATTTTAGTTTTAATTATAAAATTATTGTTTTTTAACCACGATCTATTATTAATTATGTATTTAAAATATTAAGTTGTTAATAAGTATTTAGGTTAAATATTATTTTTAAAATAAATTTGAATATCGTTGAAATAATTTAATGTAAACAAAAAGTCAATCTTATTTTTCATGTTATCTGTGAGGTCAAAAGTAAAATTTTCAAATTCAGCACTCTGAAATTACTTATGAAATACGACCATTTTTTACAGTATTTTTTCCTTTTTTTAATTTTTATCTTTCCTTTTTAAATAATATATCAATATGTGAGGTTATCACAAATAATAAAAGAAGTTAAAGTTTTGGGGAATAAACTTTATTTTATTGAAATAAAAACTATTTTTAATATCGTTGTGTGTACAACAAATTTCAATGCGGCTTTTATGGGGTATGCGACCAAATGTGGACCAATACAAAACTACTAATTACGCACTAACGTGTTTTGCAATAAGAGCTTTGGTATAAATTAATGTTCGTCCTAATTCAAAATTTTTCAATATTTCAAACAACATCACAAATGCATAACATTCTCTCTATTTAGAGTGGAGTGTGGTATACTAATAAAAAATTTTACAATTTCCGAAAATCGTATGTGATACTTAGTTTCCAAAAAATAATAATTTAAAATTTAAAAAAGTAACAAAATAAATAGTTTTTATTTAACAATATTAATAAATTTCCAAAAAATTCCAAATTTTGTACAATAAATTAACATTCGTACTAAAATTCCAACACTAAATAAATTCCTTAATAATGATTTTTTTTTTTTTGCGATCACTCAAATTAGTGTTCGAAAGAATTTTCATGAAAATTTGTTTTGATAAATGAAAATATAAAAAATTATTTCAGTTTATCTTTTTTATCTTAAAGCAGGTAATACCGCGAATAAAATTGATGCATCGCCTAATCATAGTTTTATTCACGGTTAAGTGAAAATACCCATGTATACCTTCAATTATGTAGATATTGTCTGTTGAAGTTTTTACCGAACATTTACTTGATTTTTATTTATTCTCTTTTGTCACGAAATGGTAATAAAACTAATTCTAGAAGTTTTGTCATATATAAAATTGAACAAATCCTTATTGTGTTATACAAGTATGACTAGTCTAGTAGTCATTCCAATAAAAAAAACTTGAAGGATAAAGTTTTAACGCAAAATGTCCAGTAAAATTAAATTCATTAAATTTGATTCAAAATTTAATTTTTAAACCCTTGTTATTTTTGTAAATTTAAATTTTGCATTTAATTATTCATTTAGCGCCATCTACATTTTATGTTATGCTTTACTTTAGATTCTTTTCATTAAAATTTTATCAAATTCACATTTTATTAATTTTAAAGCTTTTTATTGCTTTATGTGGCTGCTACTGCCATCTTTTTTTAACTTTTAACTTTATTAAACAACAAAAGTTTACACACACACATGCAAAACAAAATCGTCATAATTTGGCAAAATTTTACTAATATTTTCATAGAAAATTATTAAATTCTTTATTTTAACTAATAAATTTGAAGATTTTATAAGAGGACTTACACTTATACAAGCGAGCTGTATTAAAAGTACAAATAAACTTATCTCTTGCTATTTAGTATTTAGTAAAGTACTAAGGATAAGAGTAAAGAGAGAGTAAAATAATCTTATTCATGCTAAATTTAAAATTTTTTCGTTACTAAAATTTCATTTAATAAATGAAAATATTTCAGTTTATCATCTTTATTTTAAAGCTGGTATGATGTTTTAAAACTTTTACAATCTCGACTTTGCAATTTTGTCACCCTTTAGTTTATATCGTGTTCGATCCGAGCAGTAGTTTATGATTTATTTGTAAATTATTATTTGTAACACAAAATTTAATAAATTTATATAATAAAAATTTATTAAATTTTGTGTTTGGGCCTATTGTGTATAGATTTTGTAATTTATAATAAATTAAATCTTCGAACATCTTAAATCTTAAAGAAAATTTATTTTGCATTCTCAATACATCAATTGCATATATGCTCTTTTATTTAATATATTAGACAAGTTCTATATGAACTCTTTTTGCTTGCATAACAAACAACAACAATTGAAAAACAGTTATAAACTCTCTTATTATTGTTGCATTCATTTAGTTTGTGCGTAATTTTTCACTAATTCGGTTGTTTTAAGAAGATTTCCTTAGAAAATTATGAAATAATATTATAAGAATTTAATAAAGTGTTATTTTTTTGCATAAATATTTAATTTATTATTTGTTTAATAAGAAAAAGTAAAAATATTTTTGAAAAGTTAAAGACAAAGTGGTGAAAAAAGTGTTTAAAGTTGGTGAAGAATAAAATTAAATAAGAATTTTTCTATTCTTTTATTGTTTGTATGTTTGTTGATATGTTCTATTTACTAATGATAATATGTGTGCGTGTATGGGTATAATAAAGTAACGTTGACAATAAAAAAAAATTAAGGAAATTTAAAAAGCTTTAAAATTTTTTTAATATACAAATAAAATTAAAAATTATAATTTTTCTGCATTAAAAATTTCTCATATCTTTATTTAATGTTAAATTGATAATGAAATTATAAAATAAAATTATTAAAATGTAAAAAAATGCTTGTGCATTAAACATCGGGCAGATGGCGATATAATCGTCGTTAACCCTTGCAGATAACTAATTTAATTTGAACAAATCGGAGGTATGTATTTTTTTATTCGCCACAAATTCATTTATGACTTGAATGTAAAACGAGAGATGAAGGTATAGTCGGTCAAGCCCGACCATATGATACCCTACACCATTGCCTATGTGTTTCAAAATTCGGAAGGGACCAATTATGGACCTATACTTGTATTAAGTGGAAAATAAAAAATACTATTACACTAATATGCCATTTATACCGAAACTAAAACAATTTGGTTTTTGAAAAACTAAATTTAAAAAACTAAATCGTTTACATACCTTGTTTTCTCCCCATGTGGTTTTTCTTGATGTATTTGCCGTTTTCTATTTTTGTATTTTGATAAAATTAAAATTTCTTTTGTAGTTAACAACGTTTTTAGGAACATTTTTACAATAATTTACACGAAAATTGTATACAAGTATTAAAATTATTTAAGATA
>MINK01173364.1:0-25448 GCA_001735545.1 Phormia regina
TCTTTGGTTATTTTGCAAGAAAAATAAAGTACAGGGTTGTCAAAAAGTCACGTAGCTACATAAAAATCTAATTTCAATAGATTTCTGCGATACGCTACCTATAATTTTTTTCTCTATGGTTACATACACACGTTTGCATAAGACGGGTTGAAATAGCTGATTGCGATGCGATGAATTTTTGTTCACTGGTTGGGCTTTTAGTCTTGTTATTTGCCTTATTTATGCGGTCAAATGTTCTTGATGCTATTTTATGTGAAATATTTTTAAAAAATTACCAAATATAAAATATTATAAATTTTTGTTTCTTTGAAATAAAGGTATGTTTTTAATGACAATATCTCAATTACACGTCAAAATTTTCCATTTCAATCGTTAAATTTCATAATTTTTAAAGTTCCCAAGAAAAGATACAAATTAAACGTGACCAGGGATGTTTCAATAGATAAATTGGTCGTAAAACTAAACGTTCCGAAAGTGTGGTGGGTAATTTCTCTAAGAAAGGACAGAAAAAGGGAAATAAAAAATTAACAAAAAGACAGATTAATCTTATAAAACAAGAAGCAACCCATAACAAATTGAATTCTACGCAAATAAAGAACAAACTAAATATTCCTGTGACTTTCAAATACGTTGCTCATCGTCTAAAATTCGCACGAAAATACATGAAATGTGCAGAGGAGTGGAAAAAGGTAATTTTCTCTGACGAAAAAAAAAAAATAATTTTCGGATATCAAAACGTAATTTCGGCAGTGGAAGTGTCAAGGTTTGGGCAGCTTTTTCTGCAGTTGGCAAATCTAAAATTTCTTTTATTGCAACAAAAATGAATAGCAAAATTTATAATGAATTGCTGGAAGATGCTCTCCTCTGTTTTATGGTTGAAGATTGCATATTCCAGCAAGATAATGCTGCAATACATGTTTCAAAACAGTCTAAATCATGGTTTAACGAACAAAGCATACCCCTCTGTTGGACAGGCCGGCTTGTAGTCCGTACTTAAACACAATGGAGAACTTGTGGGGACACATGGCCCGTAAAGTTTACTCAAATAATGCCCAGAACAAAGCTAAAACTAAAAATAAAGCAAATCTGGGAGGAAATTGAATCCGATCTCCTTAAAAATTTGTGAAATAAATGCCAGACCGTATTTTTGAGATAATTTACAACAAAGGATCATCCATTATTAATAATGATATAGAGACCATAAATTTAAGTGCGTTTATAGGAAATACCCTTAAAAATTGAAATTTTAATTTAATTACAATAATTTTGGTAGTATTTAATATTTCATTGTTAATATTTAAATACAATAATTATTGGTGATTTTTTTCTGTGTAGATTTGGCGATTTTTTTCTTAAGTTTGTTATAATAATTTTGGTAGTATTTTAATAGTTCGTTGTGAATATTTAATACTAAAGTAAAACATAAATAGTTAAAAACAATTTTAAATTTAGTACTTTGAGGTTCATCCTCAAAGTACTAAATTTAAAAGTGTTATTTGAAATTTATTTTGATACCAAAAAATATTTTCATTTTCCATCCCTGTGCACAGTACACTTTTATTTATTTAAAGAAGCTAACAAATTTGCAGGTTAAATTTTTGTTTTTTTAGTATATATTTTAAACGCTTCAATATATATTTTTATGAAAGTACATTAACTTAATTTCACTAGAAACTAATCAAATTATAAGAAATTTCAT
This sequence comes from Phormia regina, assembly GCA_001735545.1. Lineage (NCBI taxonomy): Eukaryota > Metazoa > Arthropoda > Insecta > Diptera > Calliphoridae > Phormia > Phormia regina. The sequence continues at coordinate 1,700 of MINK01173364.1, forward strand.
ATAAGTCAACGAACATTCAACTGTAGGCGAGATACATAGACAAATGAGGCTTGAAAACAAAAAAAAAACGTTGCACTTTAAAACAGTTAATTAAAGCGTTTTAATTCCAGTTAAATTACATACACCTATAAATATACACATTCAAAGTTACGTTTTATATATACATTAGAGTGTCCCTTAGAAAACAAATTTTGGCAAGGAACCGAAGAGAAATTTTAATATTTTTTTAATATATTTTTCAGCATTTAGCTTATTATAACGTATCGTATGAGGGACCTCGAAATACATCGAAAAATTACAAAAAATCATGGGACACTCTAATGTACATGCAGTCTAACAAAGGTTTACAAGCAAACAAAAAAAATAATAATAAAAAATTATTAATAGTAAATCAGTTACATGTACACATACACAAACATTCAACTGTATTTATACAACAATATACTACATAGAAAAGGTAAATGCCACTAATTGTTGCCATTATTACACATTACGGTGTATCATGAGGAAATTATGAAAAAAACGATACAAAATAAAGTCAAGAGGAAAAAAAAAACAAAATAATGCAAGTGCTCTTGCATTGAAAGTTTGCAACGGTTGCAATGACGAAGACAACAAAGTACAAGTTGAAATAACGGAAATTCTTGACTTTGACTTTATAAGAATGAGAAGCACAAAAGGAAAATTTACAAGAAACGTTTTATTACTTCCTTGGTTGGCAGTTAAAATAAAAGTAAAAATAAAATTATTCTTTGTCCAAGATCAATTGTAAAATATTAGTTTAAAAAAACGCGCTATATTGCCAGACAAAAACAATAATTTTTCTTTAATTTTTGTTGAATGTAATTATATACATCCGAATAACGAATATTCAGTAATGAAATCAGCATCACTATTTTGTTTATAACATTTTTGATGAAATTTTGGTAAAAATTAAATAATTAAATAAATTTTAACCTGGATATGATACATTAAATAAATCTTAATATGTTTACGAATGAAACAAAAAAATTATTATTTTTTCGTAAAAAAATGTGACGGAAATAAACTTATAATGGCCTTAAGTAGGGTCGAACTATTATTAAAATATTTGAAGTTAAAAGTGCTTTACAAAAGGTAAAGTAAACCAATCATAGTTTATGAATACAACTTTAAAGAATCTTTACTAGCCATTTTTAAGCTATGTCCGTCCGTCTGTTGAAAGTAGAATAGGGCTTGAACAAGAAAACGTAGGGTAAGAAAACATTTATCTTATATAATAGGGCATACCAACGCGAAGTTACGTACATGGTTGAAAAAGTACTTTTTTGCAACTGTGTACAACATCTTCAAGATGGAGATGTAAACAAAGATTTAATTCGTAATTTCGGCATGAAATTACATAATTTTGCGCCCGTCTGAAAAAGCCTTGAGGTTTGGATTTGAAAATGAACAAAATCGGTTAATAAACATTTATGTTTTGTACATATAAATATAAACTTGGTCCGCCTACCTCGGCATTTAGGGTAAAATATCAACGAAATATTGTATAAATAGTTCAAATTATGTAAGATTTTAAAAACTCAATTGTGGATATACACAGATACACAAAAGTCACAACGTTTAAAGGCTCCCCATGCTCAGAAATGAATTGAAATATAAAAACCGTTCACTTAAACAATAAGTATATTTTATTTAAATATTATTTCAGTTAAAATAACTCCTTTTTCTTATACTTATAAAAAAAATAAATTAAAAATATACAAAACAGTTCATAAAGCTACTGGACAAAATTCACCGTCAGGTAAAGTTAATTAAAAACTTTTATTATTTTAATATGAGGTATGTTTGCCATTATTCTGCATAGAATGTACTAACTTTTTCGTTTCTTCCGGACCAATTTTCTCCCATTGCTCCCTTAATTTCTCTTTAAGCATATTTTTGCAAGCAATGTGATGTTCTCGAATCCGTCTATCCAAGAGGTCTCGTAAATGCTCTATTGGGTTGATGTCGGGTGACTGAGGAGGAGTTGTAAGAGTGTGGGGGTGTCATAATACCTACAATTTACGCCGTGTGCTTGTCCTGCTGGAAGAAATAGTCGGATACAATGCAAAGTTTATGAGCGCTTTTATGCAAGTTATCCTTAAGGATATTCAAATAAATATTTTTACCCATTACTTCATCAATAAATACTAGTTCCCCAACCCTAGCCGCCGACATACAACACCACACCATGACACCATGTGTTTTTCTTGCAAAGCCTCCCCCTTCTTTCTCCATGTCAGAACACGTCCTTCTAATGTATATATGGAAAATGAAAACATAACAGCATTTATTTATGTGCTCTTTTGCGAAAAAAGGTGTTTCATTTAGTTCACCTTGCTAATCTGCGTTTTTTTCCTGAAAACTCTGACATTATACCCGGCAGAATTAAGCACTCGACATATAGTACAAGGGTTAACACATGTACCAGTGTTTTCATTTAACCTGCAGCAATTTCGGACGATGAAATTTTAGGCTCTTTTTTTAATTATTTTTACTATTTCCCTCTTTTCTCGAACAGATAGTGCTAGCGGTCGTCCAACTTCTTGTCTGATACTCACATATAGGATCGTCTTTAAAACGTTTTATAATTCCAGCAATGGTGGTTATGTGGACGGTCAACCAATGGTTATGTGGACGGTTAACTGTGTATTCGCTCTTATTGTAAATAAAGTTTAATTTTTAAACTTATATAATATATCTAATAAAAAACGAGAGAAGAAGGTATAGTCGGTCAAGACCGACCATATGATATCCTACACTACTGCCTATGTGTACCAAAAATAAAAACGTTGATACGTTGATACTAAGATTCACATGTATTTATGCACTTTTTGGTGATTCCCCATATTGGGTCTTGTATGGGAGCTATGGTAGATTATGGACCGATCTTGATGAAATTTGGCACACAGATTTATGCTTATATAGAACTTATTTATGTTAAATTTCATTAAAATATTTCAATTTTTAAGTGTTAAAACTCTATTCCGGGAGAACATTTGTATGGGGGCTAGGTGAAATAATGGGCCGATCATAACCAAAATCAATGGGCTTCGTCCTTGAGCGAAAAAAATCATATGTACCAAGTTTCATCAAATTATCTATAAAATTGCGACCTGTACTTGGTGGGTGTAGGAAAATTTTTTCTCTGCGTTACAATATTTTCACAAACACATAATACCCTAACCACCTATGGTGGTGTAGGGTATAAAAAGAACTTAAGGAGGAAAAATTATCAGTTCGTCACAATAAATTCCAATTATTTTCTATAAATTATATTGTAATAAATGGGTGTTGGTCAATTTCCTTTATTTCTAAAATATAAATAAATAAATATATTATACACTTTCCACCTACTTAAATTAGCCAAAGTAGGGTATAATATTGCAAAACAGTTTGAGTAAAAAATATCCAGTTTTTATCCAAGACTGGAACCCAACACTGAAAAAATGCAATTGCATTTTTTTTTTGTTTACATTAAATGTTAAAAGTCACGAACTACAAAAGACAAGTGTGAAAATAAAGAAACATTTTTCAGCAGATAAATTTAGAGTGGAAGAGAAATGAAATAAATTTAGAAAAACAATATAAAGAGAAATGTGGCTTGTTTACATTCTTGGCTATGTATGTATGCATATATCTTGCCACAAGGTGCAAGGTGTTTTTTTTTATTTTTTTATTTCATGATAAATTTAGAATGTTTTGGTTTTCAACCACCCGTTGTAAAGTGATATTTAAAGGAAGGAAGGAATTTAGTTGTAGAAACCTCTCAAAACACATGTCATTCAAATAAAGTAAAAAAAATATTAACAAACTATATACATAGTACATTCATATACACGTCATTTGCACTGTCGATAGTATCGACTCTATACAGATGTTGTTGTTGAAATTGTGTTTTTATTGAACAGGGGGAAAGAAAAAACATGAAAAAAACATAAATAGAATGAAAAAAACCTACGGCAGACGCTAAAAGAACGCGCGCGAACTTAAATTCATTCAAATTTTGTTGTTATTTTATTTTTGTTCTCATGTGTTTATTTTTATTTTGTTTGTTTGGCGAACTGAACGAAAAAAAAAAACAAAAATATTTGAATTGCGAATGTGTCGTTTAAACAAGAAATACATACACACATACATATGTATATACATACATATGTTTTTATTTGTTGTTATTTAACTGGGTGCGCGATGCGCATGCTTAACATAATGTTCGTTGTTTGAGAGAGTTGATACATCGAACATCAAACCAATCCAATAGTTAATCGACCGAATATGAACCAAACTAACCAAACAACTTTAGAACAACTTGAAAAACCAGCAGCAAGCAGTTTGGAATTTCAATTACATTCAACAATATTCATTATCCACTTCCACCGCTTCTATCCCAGAAAGATTTGTTTTTGTTTTATCTTGTCTTACCGTTGTTATAACTGGCGGTCAATGTGTTTGTTGTGTATAGTTGTTGTTGGAATGTTTGTGTTTTTTTTTTTTTTTGGGTTTCTTTTTATATTATGTGAATATAGTGAGAATATAAGCTCCCTTTGGTTAGCTTTATGATGCGAATGATGATGATATTTATGAAATCGAAATCTCAGACAAGAAAAAATAAGAAAAATTATAATGAACATCTTTTACATACAAACTCACATACATACATTCTGTACTCCGTGTGTGTGTATATAAATATTCAATATAAAACCTCTTCTCGCAGCTCAAGTATTTCAACAACTTTCTGATTCAGAATATTTTTCTTACAAGTTATTATATTGGGTTGTTGAAAAAGTGATTTCATTTTCAATTAAACTTTTAAAGCATATTCGAGGATTTGTTGAATTTATTAATTATTTAGTTAATGGATAAAAACTTACTGACTAAATATTACAACAAAAATTAAATAACTATTAGAAATACAATAAAATAATCCATATCAAGTGCATATAAATCAGTTATCTGTACACGGAGATAAATGCAATTATATATATCGAGTACAATAAAGGCTGCTATATTATAAAGGAGAATTAAAAAAAAAAACATTAAAAAGCTATTCGCAAGAATCTAAAACACCAACGAATTTGGAAGAAAATCTAATTATTCTGTACCCCTGTTTTTTGTGAGAAATTCTTTGCAGGGATGATAAATTTAGTACAATTGTAATTTTTTTAATACAATTTGCTCTTCAAAAGTACTGAAGCACTCCAGTTAGTACAATTATTTAATGTAGTCATAAATTTAGTACTAATGAATATATCATAAGTAAGGTAGCTCCTGCGTCATTTTAATTATTATTTTTTTGAGGTCTCACACCTGCATTGACCAAGTTTAAGTTTTCGCCTAATTGTGCCGCGTAAGGATTCTTCATTTACATTTGTCACATGAAATCAAATTGGATAATCTTAATCTAAAAGAGACATTACATATTCTGATTGGATTTCTGATTAAGTACCATATAAAACTAAGATTGATTTTTGGTTGAGAGAGTTGATTTCGGAAACACTAGCTCTCTTTTCAAATAATTTGAAGGATTTGCGGAGGAGATGGATATTCTGAAGCCGAAAACAAACTGATAATTATTAAATGTATAATTTTTTAGGTATACTCTTATTCGTCAAGTCACCTTTTTAAACTTTCATTAGAAACCTAAGTTATAGTCTAAACTAATTCCTTAATAGTATTTTGTCTTAGCTTTGATTCTGTAGAATATGCCAGCCATTTTGACCTAAGATATTTTGATCAACTGCAAAGTTTTTGAAAAATAAGTTTTTATTATTTTACTACAATTACGATCCAAAAAGTACAATTTTATATTCAATTTTGTACAATAACAAACAAATGCATTTATCATCCCTAATTCATAGTCGTCTTTTTTAAAACAGGGTGATTAAAAATCATCTGTTTTTTTTATTGACATTCAATGTGTTTACGTAACGTTGAATCTACATTACGTTGAGTCTACATTAAACAAATGTTTATCACGATAATTTTTTGACGTTTATCTTGATAAATTCATTTACTCGTATACGCCAGTTTTTCAACCATGTCTCCAGGTCGAAGGTAAATATCAAGATGGTTAGATACTAAGTATGGGTTTTCGTGGCAACTGAGTATTGCTGTATCATCAGCAAACGTAGAAGCACATACTGGTAAATCAGAAGTGTAAAATCACTACAAGGAAAGTCCATGTACACTTCCCTGTGATACACCTGCTTTTATTTAAAATTCTTCCGTTACAAACTCGTTATATTTTACTGTAAATAATCGATAAGATAAATAAGACTCCAGCAATTTTTGGGTACATGATGGTATTAAAAATTTAATTTTATATATTAGGCCATTGTGCCAAACTTTGGCGAAAGCTTGTGAGATATTTAAAAATATAGCTGCGTAATACTTTTTTTAATTCAAAACATTTCCTTATTTATCCAGTTAAATGATTCATTTGTTCTATGGTTCTATGCCTGTCACTAAAACCAAACTGGTGAACTGGGACGGTATTTCTATCGTTCAAGAATGACATTCTTTGACAAACTAGATAGAAGTTTTATAAGATTATGGTACAGTAATATCCTTTCCTGGCTTTAATATCATGTTTATCTGAGAAGTTTAAAGATAGCATTGAAAATAATTGAAGCTCAATAATTCCCACATAAGGTAAGTATTAATCATAGATGGTGTTATCGAATCATATGCAAGTGATTTTCTGACATTTATATTTTCCTTGATAACTGTATTTATATCATCTGGGTTAATAAAAATTATATCATTATTATTTAGTGTAGTATAAGGTGTCTCTCCCAATATAAAATTATTTGTTTGAAAGACAGGGCTTAAATAACAAGCAAATAAATTGGCCTTACTTTTGAACTATGGGTCCAGGTACCATCGGCCTTCGTTAAAGGATTTTGTGCCTCTACCGGTGACTTAATCATGTCTATTCCGGAATACGCGCTTCACCTCGTCGAAGATTAACCTTCACTTACACCTTTCAGTATTCGATACCTTCTAAAATACTAGTGACGATTTATCGCTAAACACTGTGAACTTTTTGTCGTCACTAAATAATTTTGTATACAAAGAAAGCTGATTGGTAAATTTAATTCTCATTTGTGATTGTAAATAAAATTTATAAAATCAATTAATAAACAATAATTTAATAATAAACATTTTAAAATGGATTCAATTGCATTTTTTCTTAATGAAGACCAAGAAAGGAATAAACAAAAGGCATTTAAATATATTTTGTCAGAAATTGAAAACGAAATTACTCCACATACTTGGTTAGGATGTTTGCGCCCAAAAGAGAAGCTGGCAGTAAGTCGTGTATGTATTTGTTTATATCTTCCTTACACTGAAAGAATGGATTTGTAAGGATATGACTACTGATGTAATTTCTATACATGAACGAACATAATTTCTTACAAGGACCCAGAAAATTTCATTTTTTTGCTCTCTGATAAAAATGGTGGAAATTACAAACGAAATGACAAACCTTTTAATAAGCGTTTCAAAAGGCCCATGCTTTCAAAATTAAATTACATTATTTTTTCCTCAAGACAATATACTTAACTACTAGAAAGATTTTGGTATTTGTTTTTTTTTATTCAATCTTAAATGAGGCTTAGCCAAACATTATTTTTATTATTACTTTGTATGCCATTTGTGAGACACGTTTTGTTTTTTTCTTTTATTCAATAATTTTATTAAAAAAATGTATACATATTTATATGTACAAAAGTATACCTGGAGCGCTTCGCTACCCATATTAATTTGAATTAAAATAATAACAAATTCTAATTTGTAATAACAAAATTTATTTCATTGCAACTGGTCCAGTTTGTTTTTTTTTTTTTAATAAAAAATAACAACAATGAGACAATGTTTTGAATGAGAGAGTTGTATATACATGTGATAATATACAGTTAAATAAATTGACAAGCTTATTTGTTTGTTTTGTTTATGCATTTACCCTGACAACATTTTCTATCCAAAATTGAACTAAAGAGTAACCTCAAGCTGTTAGATATAGCAGAATATGATATCATTTTCTTATCCAAGAAGTGTCACCGTTCGGGAAGAAGTGTGCAACAGTTCTTATACTTTTTTTATTACACTATTAAGTGCTTTATTTGGGTGTCGCATTAGAATCATTTTTAGTAATGAATTTGAATACTTTGAATGCTTTTTGGGTGACCCTATTTAGAGTATTTTTTGGACATCGAAATGTTTTCATTAAGAAGGGAAAATGTAGCTTCATTTTATTTTTAATAATAATTACTTAAATTTATTTCCATTTTAAGAAACATTCTTTGAATTTTTATTATGTTATTTCCAAAAAGTAACATCTTAAGAACACTTAAAGGAGTCATTTTTCTGAGTGACAGGGTTGCAACTTTAAAATTCAGATTAAATAATTAAAAAATAATTTTAAAATTAAAGAAATTTGTTTTTTCATTTGATCCAAGAGCGTTTTTTGGATAAAGCTTTTCTAATATCATTCTGTCCCTATTAAAGCTTTAACTTTAGTCTATTTTCTGAAATCCCAAAGCATGCAATTTGGGAATCTATAATATTTTGTTAAAAGTTTTCAATTAAAATCTAAGAGACTTCAAAAAAATGTGGACTTTATAGTTATAGAAAATGTGATCATATTACTTTATAAAAATAGTTTCTGTAATGATGTATTTAAATCAGTTTTTACTGCAGTTTTTTTGTTATTGCTTCTTTGGTTTAAAAATCCAAAATTATTAATTTTTCTTTTCTGATATAAATATGCTTTTCCATTTTTAAATAGATTCATGCTTAAATTTAAACTTTATTTAGACTTTCCATACACTATTTTTATTAAAAAAATTTTTTATTAAGAATATTTTTCATATAACTTCGCGACACTCCAGGAATGTTCTTACAGACTATGAACTATATTATAGACTATAAACTAGACATTAAATTGCACTGTAGCCTAGACTATAGATTAAACTATAGTCTAAACTATTTATTAGACTTAGGCGTGGATCCAACTCAAGGTTTTGGGGAGAAGAAAATATAACGATTTTTCTCAATTATTTCCTTAAAATTTATGTTTTAGTATATATTTTTTCATTAATCATTTTCATTTCCTTTATTCCTGATTAGACTATATACTATTCTATTGATTTTAAAATTATTCTAGACTGGACTGCACACTTAAACTCATTATAATCTTCAAAAGCAATAAATATAAAACTTAAAACATAACAATTTTGTTATAACAGTCAATGATTCTAATCTTACATCATTCTTTCTTTTTTATCATATTATATATATATGTAGTTCCTTCCAATAGTAAGTATTAAATATAAAGTTCTAAATTCAGTATTAATATTTTGTACTATGCAATCACTAAATGACTAAAAAAAATTAAACATATGATTTGTTTTATTAAGAAACGTATTTTGGGGCGTAATATTATATTTCAATTATCTAATTAATATTAACGCTTCTAGTAGATGTACATTTTTTATTAATATGAGCTGGGAAATACCAAAGTATACGTAAGTATATCAGCCAGAAAATCTACTATAATCTAAAAATTTGTGAAAGATAAGAATATAAAAATTTTAATTACGTTAGTGTTATTATAAATTTTGAAAATTATTTATAATATTATAGCTAAAGTTTGGCATTAATATTACATTTTAATAATTTTACTTAATTTAGAAATGTTAATAAAAACTAATAATAAATTTTAGTTTCAATTATTATTCATTTTGTTGTATTATTTTTAGTATTTTAATGTAAAATAAACGATTTATGCACCTGCTTTCAGGCATAATCCAATATGTGAGATTTATTTGTTATGAGTACCATCACAATGGGTTAAAATAGTGCAGTAAAAGGTCAATGTTATAATGAATTATATTTTTCTAGATTAATTTAATATTGTTTGAAATATAAGTACATATGTAAAATAAAGTGCTTCACGAAAAAAGTTGCAAATGTATCCCTCTAGAAATGAAGATTAGTATGTTCTTATATGATTTCCTAGAATATTTCATCTCAATCTTAAAACTAAATTTAATTGCTAAATAAATATATTTTTACATTCACTGATTATATATAGTTTTTGGGAAGTTGTCGTAGTTTTGCTAAAAATAAAGACGAATTAAAGTTGAGACAAAAAAAAATCACTTACGCATGATTTTTCTAAAATAATCTGTGTAACCAGAAAAAAAAAGTTAAATTATATTTTAAAAAAAGCAAAAAACTCTAAACTATTGTTTTAATTAAAAGAAGCAAAATAGAGCATTAAATAGAGCTGGCAACATCGGTGATAAATGAGTTAACTCATTTTTCTTGTGATACACTTTAAAGAAACAAAATTATTTTTCTGAAAGTTTAGGTCCTTCTTCTAAACTCTTCTATATATTTCAATTCGATGTGATCAGTTGTTTAGAAAATACAAATTGAAAAAAAAAATGCGGTAGACTCACCTAGTCGTACATTAAAGTGTTCCTTGAATACGCCTTTTTGTCATGTCCTGGAGATGCCTATTTACAAAAGAGCTGTAAGAGGTGGACATAAAAAAAGAATATTATAAAAAGTTCGCTTGATATACTAACATTTAACATAATTCATAACTGTTTTAAAATTAAAAATTTTTTAATACCACTTTGAGACAAAACTTTGTATCTACTTCTATTTTTTGTCTTTGTCTGAAAATATCCTATACTCGTGACTCAGTCACTGGGAAGAATCAGTTTTGATTTTTACATATATATTTTTTCCGTACTCAGCACATTAATACATATCGTTTTATTCCACGAAAATTAATTTAATAAATATTTTAAATTTCTATACACTAACATCTATTTTTGCAAAAAAAAAAAAATAATAAAAAATAAATAAATAAAATTTAACCTTATCACTAAATTGCATTAGAAATAAATTAACTATAATAAAAAATATGGAGAAATCCCTATTTTTGTTGTAGGAAGAACCATGATAATGGCATAATTAAGAATACAGTGTGTAAAAAATTTACATACATACATACAAAAAAAAAAAACTAATACTGATAAGACAACGTTTTTGTTTTGTTTTGCAAAACAGAAATTTGTGAATCTTTATTATTTTAACAGTAAACCTCCTCTAATAAATATTTTCAGTGTTTAATTAACAATTCAATCAATAAGTTGTAATTAATTAGAATAATTAAAAAATAAATAATATCAATAACATGAAATTTATTCAAATATTTTTCACAATACTTTTACTATTACAAATATGGCGGAGTGAAGCTGCAACTGCTCTTAATATACGTTTAGCAAATCGCAAACAAAAAAAGATTATCGAAGGCAGTATGAACTTGAGAGAAAGACCCTGTAATGATTTTTATAAATTTGCATGTGGAAATTGGGATGAAGTATTTTTGGATGCTGGCGAGAAATACTATGAACCTATAACATTGTTGGACTACAATGTCAATAACGAAATGTCGGGTATTTTTAACAAATTTTCGGTATTCAGAAAACCTAAATTTATACAAGAGGCTTATAAATATTATAAATCTTGTAAGAATATAGAAAAATATGAGTCCGTTAAGTATTTAATGTGGTTGAAAGCAAACGATCAATTTAAATGGCCCGCATTGGCCACAACAATAACGCCACCTAAGAAGAATATTCAATTTGATTGGGTTAAGACATTAGCTAAAATGCGCACATATGGCTTAAATGATGTCTTCATACAACAAATTGTTATGCAAAGAATAAACGATCCCAAGACGTTTATACTAGACTTGGACAAACCAGTAATGGAGGGCGGATTTAAACCCCTTTCTTTTGCAAAAATAAAAGTTCTAATGGAATCTTTACCAATAAAAATGACTGATGATGCCTTGGAAAACTTGTGGTTAGAAATTGAGGAATTCGAGCAAAAATTACAACAATTAGATGAAATTGAAGATATCGAGGTGAATAATGAGGAGGAGTACATAAAAGAACGTTTAATTTATGCCAAAGATATACCATTAGACTGGATTAAGGATTACGTTAAAATAATACTCAATCAAACGGAATTAAATCCTAAAATGGAATTGTATATACAAAATACCCCATATTTGGATGCTTTGGATATATTACTAAAAAGATATAGTCAACGTTTTCTGTGTAAATATTTAGAAATTAGATTTTTATGGCATCTACATCAAGTGGGACCAGCTAATTTCTTTGATATTGATTGTTTGGCAAATACTCGTAGTTTAATACCCACTGCCATGCACTGGCTATATGAACAACAACATCCTGAACTGCTACAAGAATATGACTCAATTTTTGAAATGTTCAATAATGTACGTAAACTTTTCAATAATACAGTGATTCAAAATAAGCATGGCTTTAACAAAACTGTCATACAGTTTTTGCAAAATAAAATAAACAACATGAAATTAAGACTCAATAATATACCACGCACTGATACAGTTGCCACGTTAGAGAAATTCTATGAAAACTTAAATTTAGATGCTGATAAATTTTATGAAAATCATCTAAAAATATTACGATTTAATTTTAAAATTCGTCTTGACCTTTTAGGACCTAAAGCACCTACTCTTGATTATACTTATTTGGAAAATGAAGAAACAGGCTCCAGTTCTTCTCCCTTTTTTGTTCAGTCTGCAAATACTGTCTTCATACCTTTAACTTTGCTACAGCAACCCATTTATAGTCCCGGTTTAGAGGACATCTACAAATATAGTTCATTGGGATTTTTGTTGGCTCATGAAATGTTTCATGGTTTCGATGACAGTGGTCTTGCGACTAATGCCAGTGGTAGTATGAGTTTGATACAATTCGATGAAAATCCTTTATTTAATGCCAGTTTCAATTGTCTAATGGAACTTAATCCTACAGTAATAAGTGAGAAAATAGCAGACACCAGTGGTTTGTATTATGCATATAAAGCGTTTTTCTATGCCAATCCAGATGCTGTCACTAAAACACGTCGCTTATATGGCGTTGATGTGCCTTCGAGTAAAGTTTTCTTTTTGAATTTTGCTCAATTCTTTTGCGGTGATACTTCTCCTGAGGAATTTGATGCAATGTCTGATCATGGTTCTGATCGTGATCGTGTTACGGATGCTCTTACACATTTTCCTGAATTTGCAAAAGTATTTGAATGTAACCGAAATGATCCTCTATATCCGCATGAAGCCTGTCGTTTATGGAGATAACTAACGTTGAGTATGACCCAACCTGTAATAATGTCGAAAAGTTAAACTTATTTCTTTAGCGTTTAAATCAGTTTTAGGTGGTAGAATTATTAAATTTTATTTTAAATAAAACTAAAAAAAACAACATATAAACAAAAAATATATTGTTTTTATCAGTAGAAAATCTTTAGAAATACACATGTTGACTTGTACTTTCGACTTCTGTTTAATATCTCCTAAATAATATTTTTGATTTGAATAAAGATTGAGTACAAAAAATCCGTGCAAATAGATCTGGTTAATAAAACTAAAATCAAAGGGCGATTTTTTCGATTTGCATCACATATCTGTATATGTTTATTAATAATTGTTAGACAGAACAAATATTACTTGTTTTTCATAAAAAAAAATTAATAAATATAATCAAATATATAATCAAAATAAAATTTATGTATTAATAAATTAATCCCAATTAATAAATTAATTAAATCAATCAAATAGATGATTGAATTAATTAAAATGTGTATAGGAAAAAATCATACCAAAATCATTTTTTTATTTTTTCTTGAACATATTTAAATTTTGATTAAATTTTGATGCAAAATTGAACAACTAAGTTAATTGTAAAAAAAGACGGTAATAATTTCTTCTGTGAATATATCTGGCTTTATGAATTTTTATGCTTTAAATGACATTTTAAAAATAAGAAAGACATTTTTAGTCCGTATCAATGGCACACACCGTTCTTGAATTATGGTGAAATATATTGAAACAATGGCCTGGAAAAACTGAAAGCAGATTCCAAGTTTAGCACTCAAAATCCCTTAAGTCCAACTATTACATATATAAGAGAAGATTTTGCCTACCAGTGTAATAGTATGTACCTTGTTATTTTTGCAAATTTTAGTTTTTTTATTAGTTTATTCGTTGCAAAATTTTAGTTTTTATCCTATTTTTAATAACTTTCAGAAAAATACCTTTACGCTTCTACTTAAAAGATTTGGAAAAACATGAAATTGTAAAATAGCCAACGTAAGTTTATATCCCAAATATCAGTTAAATCGGTTGAATAATGGGAGCCAATTATCTTGAATACTGTTTCTTCAACCTTTTTCCAAATATTTTTCAGTGATAACTTTAATATTTTTTGGACTTGATCTACAATTTTTTGCTATGTGTCAAACCTGGTAGTATAGTGCAAGAATTTACAACATAGGTCTTAATTAATTCCTTTAAAGAGTGATATTTGTCAAACTGCTGGTAGACCGATTTAACTTATTCTACAGGAACGTTGCAATCAGATACAAAGTTCTTACTATCTGTAGATTTTTTACTGTACATAAAGTCTCCCTAGTAATAATTGAATTTGAATCAAAATCATTTAGTGATTTTGCGTGTATAGATTTTGGGCTGCCAGCTTCAATAGAATTTTTTTATTTATTTCACACAAAATTCAATAAAACATATTAAGTTTTGAGTGTTGCTGTATTAATATTAAATAAAAAACCATCATATGTAGGAAAACGATTCTGCCACCATCACTTGTCGAATCTACATCATGGCTTTTCGTCACTTGACAAATTCATAATATTTTATTTATGAATTTGTGAACTAAACATGAAGATAGTTTGGATGAAAAGAACGGTTTTTACTACTAAAGAAATTTTATTGACATCGTGACCCGTTTTTAAAATACACAAAAAAATATATATGAAAATAATTCATTCAATTATAAACTTGTTTAAAGTTGCACCTATCACCAAAATGATTATATCAATAAATAAAAATTATAAAAAATACAAAACGAAGTAATCAAATCAATCAAGTAGATGATTGAATGAATTAAAAATGTGTATAGGAAAAAATCATACTTAAATTTTGATGCAAAATTAAACAACTGAGTTAATTGTAAAAAAGACGGTAATAATTTCTTCTGTGTATAGCATTTTTAGCAAAAATGCTGCCTTCTAGTATATAGCACAAAATTTTGTTATGAAAAGTGCACTAAAAAAAAGAGAAGCATATAACATAATTCTTACAAAATATTTAAGCCTTGTACTCTATTAAATAATAGATAGTTTAGGAGACCATAAAATCGAAATTCGAATTAACTTAGCAAAGCACTTTAGTGATTTAATTAACCCGATGATACACTTTCATTTTGTATTTAAATAATTAAGACAATATTTGATGATCCAAAATTTATCTTATAGTATAGTTTAAGTAATTCATCATTTATATATACATATATCTTGATTTATAGAAATTATCATTTAAAATATCTGCTCTAACAATTTATAATCACAAATGTGATAGTATATAATAATGAAATATTTAGACATTCGCACACCTACTACATAATAGTGGACATACGTACATTAGGCAGCTACAAATAAACAAATGAAATAAAAATGTCAAAAAAATATGATACACAGATATGCTTGAGCAACATTATTGAAACAATTTTAACTATTTTCTTTCAAGTTTTTATTATGCCTGAGTTATGATACCTCTACATCAAATTGCATCAATAGCTGATTAGTAAAACATTTTATGTTTTTTTTTTTTTTGCTTGGTCAGTCTAATGTACATATACAATTCACATAACGTCAATTAGCAAGTTGAGTTGTTACGTTACGGTTGAACACTATACACATCAACAATAAATAATGTCAAATGCCTTAAAATAACATAGCGAAATGATTGCAATTGTTAAATGGGTGTTAGAGGATTGACAATATTTATTATACCTACACAATAACGGTAATGCAGCACTGTGACAATTACAATAACTAGCATAATGAATGAGGACATATAAATGAGTATACCTACGCATGTATTATATAAATCAAAGTGTAACTTCTAAATAGAAAGGCCATTTAAAAGGCCTTTTCTGCAAACTTTCAGTAAAACAATTTAAAATTAATATTTAATCTTGGGTACTTAATAGTCTTTTAAATACATAAGTATTTACAACATTATATAATTTGTCAATAGTTACATAGAAATATAAGGCCTGACCATTTTTCAAACCCCTTAAAGAGAACAAACAATATATTTAATGTTATTTTGTTACGTATATTGGGTCAATTTTTTACACATATTCTTTTGCTTGTGTGTCCTAAAACATTTTGTTAGTAAACAATTGTATGCATGTATTGTAAGTATATGTATTATATTAGGGTAACCCTAATTACAAAAAGTGCCAGATTTTGGTTTTTACCCCTGAAAATGTTCAAATAGTCGAATACCTAAGATATGTAAAGTTTTGAACTGATTTAAAAAATTTAGAGGTGACTTAAAGCAATCAAAATCTTGGAAATGGTGATTTTTCAATATTTTTTTTTTTCCTTTTCATCGATCAAATTAATTTTAAGTCCAATTTTTAGGTTTTATATCTGGTAAAATTCTACACAATAAGAGCGTATAAGATTTCAACCATAATTTGAAGTACACAGAAAAAAGTAAATATCGACTTCAATTACGAAATTTGTAATATTAATTAATTTTTAATTGATTTTGCTCCAATCATCAAAATTATTATCATCAAAATATAACTACAATAATTGATTTTATTATTACTGTTTTTTCTTAAAAAGACATAATGATCTGAAGATTGTTGAAAATCTAGTCAAATTTATTTTATTTCTACATTTCTATAGAAAAAAAATTTCTTTTTTTTATTTTTTGTAAGAACTGCCAATTTATTTAAAATATAAATTCATACCAATTAGAAAATTATTAATAAATAATTATTAATAAATAATATAATTAAACTCCAATACAAATTTAGTTAATAATTTAATTAAGAAAAAAATTTAAATATTTTTTTCTGTGTAGAGAAACGAAACATGACATGCAGTTTTATATACTGTAAATAATTTCATGGTCCAAAATTATTCTAATAGCGAAAACAAAAATAGGTGAGATATGTGCAAAACAATAGATTTTTGTAAATTTTGATCATGAATATCTTAGACAGATCACAAGTGATTATGGAAAAATTTTTAAATAACGTATAAAATACCAAGACAAAAGTATATCTCCCTAAAGTTTTGGATGAATAATTCATGGTTGGGCAGAATAAAAAAAAATAATAATAAAATGTTTAATATTTCAATCGCCTTGAGACACCTCTAAATTTCTTCCAACCAATCTAAAACTTTGTAATATATAGTTTTTGTTATATTCGAATATTTCTAGAGCATGAGACTAAAGATTTAAATACAAAAGGTGTCACCCTAACACTATATGTATGCGTGTGCGTAATTATAATTTGATGGTAATCGGACCATTTGTATTACCAATACAATAACAGTGTTAATGTTAATTCTACATAATTGCAGTTAATTCAAGGTGAAACATAAACACACTAACCGATACTAACTAATAACTTACATACACAGCGTGTAATAACAGGTCAACAAATTAGAGTTTAGAAAAGACATAGTAACAAAATCTATTTTTCAAAGTTGACCTTTTTAATGGTAATTCAGTTATAGAATTGTATTAAATTAAGTGCATTTTTAAACGAGTTTGTTTAATTTATTAATGAACTACGCATTTGATTTAATAAAATTACAATTACACTGCAAACGGGTATAATTATCTATACAAAAATCAATAAATTGACAAACATACCAACTAATGACTAATAGATATTTATTGGGTTCCAACTGTGATATTTTAGATCAACCAAAAATAAATCTTTATGAAATTTGTTATTAAAATTTTTCTAATTGATATTTGCGTTATTATCTGATACTAATTTTGTAGGATCTGCTTATATAATTTGAAATAATTTTGGATTTCTTCAATTTTTGTCTGAGATAAAAAAGTTAATATTTTCTGATTCCTTGTTTGTCGTTCAAATGATTTTTATAAAGCCCACAGATAACTGAAACATGAATTATTTCAAAAGATCAAAATTCCTTCGGAGAATTTTCCTAATGAAATTTAGAAATATCGATTCATAAATGTAGGAGATATATTTCAGAATCCTTGTCATATAGCAGGAATTTACTTTTTAACTTACATATGTTTATTTTTATATCGCTTGGTCATAAATATTTTTATAAAATTCCGGCTTTTTAAATTAACCGAATTCCTAACCACACATACACAAACATTGCGTATATTTAGCATTATAATGACTATGAGAGGTGTTATTGTTTTTTTTATAGAAGCAAGGAGTGTAGTTAGCAACAGCAGTAATATAACCTATCATACAAAAATATACAAATGTATTTGTTGCTTTTTTTTCAATAAATAAGTTCCGGCTATGATTGTTTAATGTTCTATTATTTTTTTGTAGATTTACATTTATGAATGTAAAATGAACTAAAACTACTTTAAACCGAAATTTTAATATAATAATATAACCTAGATATAGTTTTTATTATAAATTCTGTATATGTCAAATGTAACACATGGAAACACTGATTGTGCAGCACGGGGTTTATCAGTAATTTCGGACACACGGTATTCATCAGTAGTAAGCCTCAAATCGACTTTTTGAATTCTCTATACATATATTGTTTATACATATATATTGAACATTGAACCAAACATATATTGAACAATATCTCGAAAATTACTTGTCAAATTTTATTAAAAAAATAAAAAAATTCTTATTAAAATTATCCTCAAGTCTTTTTTTACCATGACTGTTGACTGTTATGGCGCTATTATGCCTTTTTCTGCAAATTTTTTTTACAAAATTGCAAAAATTTCAATATTATAAAATTCAATATTATAAAATTAGTGGACACTCATAAAAAAATTTAAATAAAANNATTGAACAATATCTCGAAAATTACTTGTCAAAATTACATAAAAAAATTAAAAAAAAAAAAATAATTAGTTTGTTACTTACTTTTAAGGATTTTTAATGTTTTTTTGCAAAAAAAAACATGTTTTCTCACCTTTTTACTATTTTTTTTTTTAGAAAACGTGGTTATTATAAGATAGACCTGAAGATAATTTAATTTTTTGAACTTTTTTTTAATAAAATCAGATAAAAATCTATGGTGATGTAAGGTGTAAAAAAATAATTATGAAATAATATTGATGACAAAGCCAGTTAAACAATTAGAAATTATTGTATAGTTAATAGCTAAAAAAAACTCTTTAAAGCTAAATTGGAATTTAAATTTAAGCCAAATTTTTCACTTTAACTAAAAATAATCAAATAGATATAAGATACTATAGCATACATACATATAACACTATTTACAAAACGAATTAATCAGTCAAAAAAAAAAAAAATGAAAATTCACCTAAAATAAACCCAAATATTTAACAAGATTAAATGAAAATCAATAAAATAAACATTTTACTAAAATATTTAAACACTTATTTCATGTACGTAGGTGTTAATTTTAATTTTATTTTATTTCAAAATAATAATAAAAATAATACCAACAAAGAGTAAAAAATAAATTGTATTCATAAAATTTACTCAAGTATTTATATTAAATTTAAAATGAAAATTGAACAAAAACATTTTTTGTAACAAAATTTTAATCTATTGTTTTTATTTTAATAATCTTTTTCAAAAAGATTTAGATAAAGCATTTTTTCCCAAATTTAAATTACTGCCCACATTATTTTATCGATATGTTTTAAGTTTAGTTAAGTCATACATGACTTGTCAACTTATCATGTTTATTAAAAAACATATAAATTTCATTGTTTTTTTAATATATAAATCTATATATATATTTTTTTTTAATTATCATCACAATTGATGTTTAAATTATTATTTTAAACATGTTGTTTGTCTATCATTGTTGTTCTATCATTCCGTAAACATTTGTTTGCGAATGAGGTGGAAATATTAAAAATGTTATAGTTTTTATGTGATATAAATATGAACATATAAATTTAATAAAATGTTAAAAAATATTAATTCCTCCTATATAAATTATAATGAATTTATATTGCGTTCTAAAACATGTAAATTAATTTAGGCAGAACAGAATGCGATAGTTAAGAAATTAAAGACTTTTTTGAAATATGATAGCGTAGAACAGTATTTTTCATAGAATTTTTATTTTGTGTTCATTTATCCTTTTAAAGTGCAAACATAACATTTTTTATTTTAATTATTTAAAATTTTGTTAGTGGCTTATGGTTTTCAAACTATGAGATATTATTGAAAAATACTATAAAAATTTTTAGTTAAATTTTCTGAATATTCTTAAAATTATATTAATTTTTTAAAAAAAATAATAAAAATATATATATCATTTGAATCCTTATGTTTCATTGCACATTGAGATGAAAGATGACAAAAATAGATGTTAAATGAGGAAAAGATGACATCATTACTTTAAGGATCATGTTTTATTATACCCTACATCACCATGTGTGGTTAGTGTATTATGTGTTTGTTGTGATGTTTTTAAAGTAAACTATTCGACTTAGAATCACTTCCTACTAAAGTACAATTTTCAATTTTAAAAGTCTTGATAAAATCTGACCAGAGTAATTATTTTGGCACAAGGATGATTGATCTATTATTTCACCTAGCTCCTACATAAAGGTATTCCCAGACTAGTGCTTAATGTTAAAAAATATCTTTAATATAAAATGCACAGAAAAGTTTTATGTTATTATAAATTTATAAACTAAATTTTGTAAATATCAGAGATATGGGTGGGTAGATTTTATATTCTTTAAAAGCATGTACGAACTTTTATTCATACCCACTTGGAAATTGGCTCTTGAAGACAGATTCATAAGTGACTTATGTTGTACAAAGTGTCAACATAAAAAGCATTTTGAACCAGAACTGGATTCAAAATTGATCATTGCTTTGTAAACATTTACGATAAAAATGTGGAAATATTTAAACAAATAGAACAGTGAATAAACCCAAGCAATATGGACGAACTTGTAAGTAGACATCGTTATGTACTGTTGACTAAATGCTGATATTTTTAGTTCTAATCGTCAAGACATCTAATAGATATGTCAGCAGTACTGACCAAAAAAAGAAAAAGTCTCACTGAAATTATATTGAATTTTTAAATGCAATAATCATGAAGACATCATGAAGACAAGAAATTTGTCAGCACTATTGACAACATGATTATTAAGTCCTGAAGAAATGAATATGTCAGTAGTTGTCACGATGTATTTTCTATGGGCACAAATGACAAAGTCAGCAGTGATTTTGACACATCATGAAATTGTCTTATACGACGTCTTAAAGAAATGTCCAACTGGGTAATTAAATAATATTTGATATTATTAGAATTGTCAAGTTCAAGTTTCTTTTCTTCCAAAGTTGTACAATCAAATTACCTACTACCACTATCTTGCTCTCAATATACAGACAGACGAACGGTTATATCCAAGTCCTTCTTTTACCGTAACAACAAAAGTTCCATGTTTCTATAGTTATACAATCGACTTAAACTTTAAAATTATAAAAAAAATTATTGTTGAAAGTTAATTAAAGACAAAATTTCCTACAGTCTTATCCTTCAAGTTTTTCCTTTTACTTTTCACTCCATCCTCTTTAGTTTACCATTTAATTATTTTGTTGAACTTCCTCTTAGTAACTAATACAAATATTTTACTTTCTTCTGTATTTCTTTGAAAGCATTAAGTATCATGAACACTAATGAATTTTAGAGATTTGTAACACACTTTTGTAGTAAAATACGTTTTAAATTACATTTAGGAGATTTATTTGGAAATCGTTAGTAATTATTTAAAATGAAAAGTAAATTTACTAAATATATTTCTGGGAAAAGGTGTTAATTACATTTCGTTTTGTTAAACTCCTTAAAAGAAATTAATGCAAACAAAAAGAACAATTTTAAGTAAAGAAGTTGAGAGTTTTAGTCAAATATTTAACTTTTAAATTTTATAATTCCATGTTACTAATAAATTATGACAATGTAAATATAAAATGATCAATAAGCAGAAATAGGGGGTAATGATTACTTTAAATGTTCTATTACATAAACAATTAACCTATAATTTGTAATAGAAATTTTCAACTGCAATTATTATATTATTAGGAATTAACATGTAATTGTAATTGAAAATTCCAATTGCAAATTTACTTCGAAATGGACAACTTACAATTTCATATAATGTAATTTAATTAAAAATGTAATCATTAACCCCCCCTGTGCTTACTTTGGGTGTTCGTGATTGTTTATATAAACAAATATTAAATTTTTTTCCTTAAATTTCCTTTTTTAATAATTCTTATTCGCATCGATTTACTTAATACAAATTTGTATGTACAATGATACATTACTTAGAAAATATTGAGATGTAGTAAATTATAATATAAAATAATTTACATGTCATTTACACTTGTTAAACATGTGCTACCTAAAGAGAAAAAAAATATTATTAGAATATTTCCAACAGTGTAGCAGAATGTTTCTTAAATGAGTCTTGATATACTATATGGGATACTCCATTGATTATGTTTAATATTTTTATATTTGATATTTTATTGCAGGAATTATATTTCTTGAATAATATACAAAATAATAATAGGGTTACGATTTTTTTTAATTTATATAACATTGTTATTTTTTTTTTAATATTAAGATTTTTTTGATTTTTAGAAATATTAATGAAATACCCATACATATAAATATCTCCTTGGGAAGTAAATGTTAATATATGTATATTAGGTTTATAAAGCTTTATACATTTACATTTCATCAATCATATTAATATTTTTGAACTTGAAAATAATCTGGTATTCCATCATAGTAAAATAATATGTTGAAATTATTACACACAAATACGGATAGTTAATTTAAAAATTCACAGCTGAAAAATCAAAGATGAAATTTCAGTTTTAATAAATATATATTTAACATATATATTGTTTTTAAATTTTTAAGTTTTATTTATTTATTTATTTATTATGTTTTTTTAGTTAGAAAAAAAAAATAATTTAACAAAATTCTTTAATAAAAAAACATCGCAGAATACTTTTATCCCGCACAACGATGTACAAAAATATAAGAAGTCGCAATGACACACATACACCCAGAGAAAAAACGATCACATAAATGTTGATAACGATACCATACATAATCAATAGTGAATTTGCTCCATAAGTGGTCAAATTCAAAAGTGTAGCTCACATGATTCGAAATTTACCAAAAATATTACGTCGATATTAAGATTCACATGTGACTCTCGAAATAGGACCTATCTTCATAAAATTTTGCACAATCATTTATACTTGTAAAAATGTTATTTATGTCAAATATTATATATTTATGGGATATCGAAAGAGGGTTTCATATGGGAACTATGTATGGTATATTATGGACCGTTCTTTACGAAATTTGTTAACTATCACTATATAAAATTGAAAACATACTAGCTATTCGGAAACTACAGACTTATTTCGCTTTTATATTTTTATTCGTATATTGTTCGATATTTAAGCCTATACTATACTAATAGTAAAACAACATATTATTACCCAGTAAAAAAAAAAAAACAATCAAGAGTTTCAAAAAAAAAAAAAAAAAAAAAAAAAAAAAAAAA
>MINK01173365.1:3194-22117 GCA_001735545.1 Phormia regina
TTTCAAATTTATAGAAAACAATATTAAATGACCTTCATAAAATTCTTAGAAACTGCATTACAGCAGCAGATACTTTTCTTCCATTAATAATAATTAATAACGCTTCATAAAACTTAATAAATAATATATTTATTAAGATTTAATTAACACGTATTTTTTTCTTCAGTCAACTAAGGGTTTAAAATGTAAATATTTAAAATAGTAAACATAGCTTCTCTAATTTTGGGCTTAAACTTAAACATGAATTAATATAAAAATATTTTAAAATTTGACCTTGAAGAAAAAACACTCGAGTTTAAAATTATTTTCATATGAATTCAATGCGCTTCACATATAAAAATTTACATTACAATACTTAATATACATGTTTGTGTGTGTGTGGGTTTATATTTTTTACTCGTTTTTGACCCATAACTCGATTAATATTGGACGAATTTGGTTGATTTATACAAGTGAAATGTTACAAAAATATTTATGTCTCATCTGTATAAAAAAGAGAAGACCGACTATACCGGTCAAGCCCTATCATATGATGAGCCTAAACCATTGCCTATGTGTACCAAAATTCGGGAAGGAGCCAATTATGGACCTATACTTGTATTAAGTGAAAAATAAAAAATACTAATACAGAATATTACGTCGATACTAAGATTCACGTCGATACTAAGATTATGCACTTTTTAGTGATTCCCTAAATTGGGTCTTATATGGGAACTATTGTCAATTATGGACCGATCTTCATAAAATTTTGCACTGTCATTTATACTTGTAAAAATGTTATTTGTGTCGAATATTAAATTAATATTAACATTTTTATGGGATTTATGCAAGCTAAAGTGATTTTCGAAAGAGAGGTTCGTATGGGAGCTATGGTAAATAATGGACCGATCTTCATGATCACACGGATATATGTTTACATAAAACTAATTTGTGTTAAAAATTTTCATTAAAATATTTAAATTTTTAAGGTATTTTTGAGTATTAAAACTCTATTCCGGGAAAACATTTGTATGGGAGCTAGGTGAAATAATAGGCCTATCATGACCATAATCAGTAGGCTTCATCCCTGTGAAAAAAAATCATATGTACCCAATTTCATCAAATTATGTTTTAATTGCGACCTGTACTTTGCGCACAAGCTTTACATGGACAGCCAGCCAGCCAACCCCACGGATGTAGGATGGACATGGTTAAATCAACTCAAAAAGTGATTCTAAGATGAACGGTATACTTTTAGTTGGGTGTAGGAAAATTGTTTCTCTGCGTTACAAACACATAATACCCCAACCACCTTTGGTGGTGTAGGATATAATAAGAATCTTTGCAAATACGAAAATCAGATTTAAAACTTGTATTTATAATTTGATCCAGTAGAATTTCAAACTCTCGCAAGGATTTCCGATCGTTTGATATATATATTATACATGTAAATTATCAATGGGCTTCATTAAGGCCTCTTCAAAGGACATACAGACAGAAGGACATAGTCCTCTCAACAACTTTCGAAAATAAGAAATAATTTATTCTTTAAAAAAAACCCTCTTTAGTTCAGTATTGATAATCGGCTTAAAAATGTACGAATTTTTTCGTGCACAGTCTTTAGCTTAGTCCAGGGTTTCAAAAAATAAAAAAATTGTTTTTCCTTATACAACAATTATTATTGGACTGATTTATTTCAATTTTTCAGAACATAAATTCAGACAAATTTTCCGAAACTTCTTTGTAAAAACGAATACCGAATTTAAAATCGGGTTTTAAAGCATATCTTCGACATTTATTAACCGATCTTGCTGAATTCCAATAGCAAAATTCTCGCAAGGATTTACGATCGTTTAATATATATATTATATATGTCAGTTATCAATGAGTTTCATAAAGGCCATTTCAACCAACGTCATTTACTCTTACTCTTCAACGAAAATAAGAGAAAATTTATTCTTTAAAAAATCCACTCTTTAGTTTAGTATTGATAATCGGATTGATAATCTTTAGCTTAGACCAGTGTTTCAAAAAATAAAAAAATAGTTTTGCCGGATATCACAGTTATTATTGAACTGGTTTATTAAAATTTTTAAGAACCAAAATTCAGAAAATATTTCTGAAACTTCTTTGCGAAAATGAAAACCCGTTCTAATTGGTTTTAAAGTATATCTCCGACATTTATTAATCGATCTTGCTGAATTTCAATAACAAAATTTTCGACAGGATTTCCGATCGTTTAGTATATATATGTTATGTTAGTTATCAATAGGCTTCCTAAAGGCCATTTCAACCGACATACAAACGGAGGGACATGGTCCTCTCAATATTATTTTTTTAAGGATACACAAACTTTTTGGAGCTCCAACGAAAATTGTGCGCTGGTCTCTCAGGCCAGTACGCGGGTCTGGGAATATTATAAAACCTATAACAAATAATTTATTTCTCCAAAAAAAATTCCGCTGCTTAGTTTAGTATTTATAACTGAATTAAATGAACAAATTATTTCGTGTACACTCTTAAGCTTAAACCAGGTCTTCAAATATTATAAATTAGTTTTATCCGATATAAAGCTCATTACTGAACTCATTTATTTCAATTTTTTCTGAACATGAATTAAAAAAATCCGAAACAACATCTTTGCAAAAAAACAATACCGAATTTAAGAACTAGTTTTTTAGCATATCTCCTACATTTATAAACTGATCTTGCTGGACTTCAGTAGCAAAATTCGCGAAAGGATTTTCGAAAAGATTTATAAACTGATCTCATTGAATTTTAATATCAAATCTCGCCAAAGGATTTTCGATAGTTTTATATATTATATTTGTTAATTATCGGTGGATATTGTAAAGGCCATTTCAACCGACACATAGATGGTTCCTAGACTCGCGCTGGTCTCACAGATCGGTACGCGGGTCTGAAAAGGTTATAAAAACTATAACAAATAATTTATTCTTTAAAAAAAATTCTCCATTCATTTCATTATTTCTAAACAGATTTAAATACACTTATGTTTTTTTCTGCTTAACATTTAGTCCTTAACATTCCCAAAACAAACTTTTCAAAACTCACCTGCATTATGGGATACGTAGTGCGTCCTTTACCCAAACGTTCTAATATCACCAATTTCTCAGTATCCGCTATAACAGCATGAATATTTGATGAAGATAATATAGGTTTAGCTGGGGCTTCGATCGGTACAAAATTCTTATTACGTTCAGCAAAATGACGATCAAATGAACTACGACGATCACTTTGTGAACGTTGATACTGTTGACGATGATTATTTGATTTGCCATTGCCATTGCCAGTATTCGACGATTGTATATCACCGCTAGATGAATGACGCGAGGAGGCAACATATGATTTTGATTTACGATATTGTTTAGCATTATTATTGTTGCTGCTGCTGCTACTGTTGTTATTGTTTTGTGTATAATTAGCAAGTGTCAAAGGTTCCAAAGCTATGTAAGATGTTGTTGTAGAGGAAAGATTAGATAGATCAGTATTATTACTAGCTGTAGGTTTTAAACATTTGGCACAAGATTTTGTTAAAGCAGCTGTCAATAAATCACCTGGTGATAATTTAACACCCAGGGGATTTTGGGTATTGGGATTTTGATTTTCATTAGTTATAGGTGTGGGGGATTTTGAATTGGGGCGTTGTGTTTTATTATTTCCTTTTGATTTTTCACCAGGTAAAGGATTATTATCATTATAAGTTGATGTAGTAGAGGAAGTATTGTTGGTGATAATTTTACTATTGTTATTGTTGTTGTTGCTATTAGTAGTAGTAGTAGTGTTGGCATTATTGTAGTTATTAGATTTTTGTTGTTGCTGTTGTAATTTTATATTACCCAATGTTTGGGCATAACTGTGTGATGAATTGCGATAAGATGTGGTTTTTTGTTGATTTTTAGAATTTTGTAGTTTTTGTTGGGATTGTGTTTCAGTTGTGGTTTGTTGTGTTGGTGAGGTTTTATTGTGGGTTTTGTTGTTATTGTTGTTGTTGCTATTGTTAGTGTTGGTTTTTGCATTAGATTTATTATTTTGTTTATTGGTGTTGTTATTATTGTTGTTGTTATTATTATGATTGTTAACACTACCACGTCTTTTATTATTACTATTGTTACCATTTTGTTGTTGTTGCTGTTTTTTATTTTTATTATTATTATTATTGTTGCTGTTATTATTGCCATTTTGATTTTGTGTCTTTAATGTGGCTGCATTTTGCTGTTGTTGTTGTCTTTTATTATTATTTAATTCTGTTGCCGGTTGTTCATTTTGTCCGTTATTCGTAGTTTTTTGTGCCATTTGTGGTTGCTGCTGTGGTGTTGTTACCTTTTCATTATTGTTGCCTCCTTCAGCAACACTTTGTTGCTGTTGTGTTTGCGTCTTTTGCTTCATTTTTGTCGTTTTATTATTAACCATTTTATTTTATTTTATATTTTTTTTAATTCAAACTTTAATTCTTTTAATGTTGCTTAATTTTCAATAATTTTTGCTTCACTGTTTTATATTTTCTTTTCTATTATTTTAAATATGTTTTTTCTAATGGTTGTTTTGCTAAAATTCTTATCGTTTAATAACAAAACTAAAGAAACACTTGTTTTCACCAACTTTTGTTTTCGAGCAGAAAATAAAAATAAAAAAAATAATTTTAAATTATTTTGTGTTTCCTTTTATTAGTTATAATAATAATAATTGTTTGTTGTGTTGAAGTTTTGTTTTTGTGTTTTCATGCACCTAAAATGAAAATAAAAAAAATACAAATATTAATTTATTATCTAATCAATTTCATATTTATTTGTTTAATATGTATGTTTTAATTAAAAGTAAAAATATGTATTTAAAATGATAAAAAAATAAAAAGTAGTTGGTTTTAGGTGAAACCTTACTTGAAAATTTTCAATTTGGTAAATTTTTTAAACAAAACTTTGAATTTGAAAAAAAAAAATAATAAATTTAATTTCTTCTAATTTGTATTAAGGCACCATCATCCTACTTCAAAAGTATACCAAACAGTGGTCCAAAAAGTTTTTTGTTAGTAAAATTTCTGTAACTTTAGTACCATTGAAAATATTTCAATAAAATATCACATGGTCACAGCTGAGGTGTTTTCTAGTTGATTTGGAGGAGTATAGAGCACAAGCGGATCAGAGTGTTAGTGAGTGGTCTTCTAAATTGGACCATCTCGAGTGTCTCTTTTTTTAAATGGTCCAACATTCATTTATGTTATGATAGAAACCAAACTTTATATAAAGATAGTTCTTATAATTCCAACAGATATTTATGTCGAAATAAAATTTTACCTTATTTTTAGCCTTATTCTTTAGTTTTAACTTGACGGGTTTAATAATATTCCGCTAAAATTTTACCTAATTTTTAGCCTCGTTTTTCTTTATTCTTAAATTGACTTCCGTTAAAAAATGTCCCTAAAGTAAAGAGAACCAGTTCAAAACTAGTCACGTGACAGGTTATTAGGGCTAATGATCGGTTCCAGTTCCGAAACTTTAAATGGAAAGAACCTGTTACTTTTACATGGGGGGGACATTTCAATGAAAGAATTTATTATTTTAAAATATCTTTTCTTGGAGAGATCGTTTGTAGCCCGCCAACCTCTTCCGTTTGTCCTGTTCCTTGTCCTTTTGTTTGTTGCCTCCCCTTGCGTAGTCATGGACATCCTGTTGTTGTCCGTCTGAAAGAAGCCTTTCGGAGGACACCATGCGAATGTCTTTCTCGTTGGTCTAATAAAAGTTTCAACTTTTTGTCTTTGTCGCTGTTTGCACAGTCCAAACTGTCCTGTCTCGTCAGAAATCGTTCCTTTCATGTGTACCTCAGTAGCACAACGATCTGAAGGACGCGGGGTCATCGTCCATTCATTGATGGTCACAGTAGCTCCAGTGGAACTCAGACCTGTGGCCTCCGCCTGAGTACTCATGTTTCCCCTGCAGATTTTGGAACCCTTGACCAGGGACATAGGACTCTTGTCTGACTTCATTGATCATAGAGTTTGTGGGGGAGGTGTAGGTTTGGCAGTTTATACATATACCAGAGGTGAGGAAAGATATGCTGCCCAATATGAGAAGCATACACATCCTGGATTTGAAAGACCTCTCCTTACAGACGAACCTGGATTAGAGCTGGAAAAACCATGCCACAGACATTTAGGTCGGACAGTAGCCGACCTTTACGTAGGTAACAGACGCTACTGGGTGGTGTCGTGACCACACAGAATGGTCTAGAGGAGGGTCAGTTAGTACACAGACCGCTCCTGACATGGAGGACAGACGTCCTGGAGCTTGTAAACTCATGTAATACATGCAGTATGTGACTCCCAAACCACTTCAGCTTAAAACCTACACAATAACAGAATATGTACTCCACTGTCTCTAGCTTCTCTACATCATCACACATCCTGTAAAAGTCTGACATGCCAATGTCCCATTTGCTCATCATGTAGCCCATCATGACTCTCAGACTACAACGACGCATACCCAGTTGGTGTTTCGAATAGTTTAAAACTAGTTCATAATCTCGAATTGTGTTCACCAGAGTCTATCCATTTATAGCCCTAACGTAGATTCCAATTGGAATCCTAACAAATGTCTCCATGAAAGACCTATTCAGCCAGCTTATAGGCTTCTCTATTCCTTCCTTTAAATACCATTCAGGATCTAACATAATGACTCGCCGGTGCTGCCTAACAATCAACATAGATAGTAATCGCAGAGTTCCGTTCAACGTTTTCCTCTAGCGATTTCAAGCATTTATAAATGACCAGAACATAAAATCATTCATAAAACCTTTTTAAATAGTCATACACCTCCTTAAAACCTTAGAAAACAATACGTAGCCATGACACATGTACATATATGAATGTTCCATTCAAAATATAAATAACTATTCTAATTAAAATTTCTGCCTTTTAAAACCCACAACAAGAGACGAAACTAATTGTGAAAAACCTAAGACGATTGTCAAAAACCTAACTCATGCAACAACAAAATACATGTAATCAAATATATATTGTTGTTGCCAAATGAAAACAAAAACACATTTTTGTATACAAAACAAAAATGTTGTTTAATTGTCAAGCGAGAATTTCGTCTCTATATGTTACTCTATTTAAAAAATATTTTATTTATTTAAAGAAAATGTTTAATTTTCAATAATTAAATGACAATATTGTTTAACAAATAAATACCGGTCTATGAGCACTTATACTATGAAAAAAAAACAAATATCAACAGCTATCCGAGCCTCCTTTACACAAACTTGATACTCTTAAATCTCTATTATACTCTTTTATAAAAAGATATTTTTAAACAATTCTCTTATTTGTTTCTTTAAATTTGTATATGTGGCAGAGATGGAAAATGAATAAATTATACAATATATTCCTTATTTTTTGAATTACTATAGATGGTATGCTAGAATGTTTTTTAATATTAAAGTATATGGAACTATTTTTTCGGCTAAATTAACCTACTAATGACGCTTTGAATTTTTTTGACAATTTCTGGGTCAAATTTTTGTTATTGATAATGCTCGAGGAAATGTTAATGTTACTGATTTACATAAAAATAATATTTAATAATGATAGGGCTTGAGGGAGGTATGCCCTTGCTCCTATTAAATAGAATATTATTAGACCCATAAAAACCCATTTCCAATAGCTATTGTCAATTTTGATACTGTTTTGACAAGTATTTTGAAAGAAAATGCGTTATTCACATTTCAGAATACATGGGAGATAGGCGTGTTCTTGCCCCATTTTTTTAACGTTGTATATAATTACTCTATGTCTAAAGTAATATATGTGTCAAGTTTCAACTTTCTGCGTTGTCTCCTTCTATTTTTAGAAAATTAAAAACGCTGTGTTAGCCAGAAATGCGTTTTGTTTCATTTCAGGATATATGACAGGTAGGCGTGTTCTTCTGCCGATTTAAATAAAAATTGGCAGAATCATAAATAATCTATATTTTACTACATTTGGAATTCTGTATAGTATTCACGCAATAAATCCATTTTTAGTTTCAGGATATATGGGAGGTGGGGGTGTCTTTGACATCATGTCACTACAATAAGAAAGCACTGAGATGGTACCAAAACAACAACAGTTTTTATACCAGGAGAGGGCAATTCCCAAAATTGTCCGTAGCCAAGTCCGGTGGAGAGATATTGAGTTCTTGTGAAAATATTTTAAAAGTGGTTATGAAAACTGTTCCTTAAAATTTACTGTAATAATTATCAAATCTCTAATGGAAGAGTTTTCAAATAAAGTCCATGAGTTCATAAGTAAAAGTAACAACTATAAAAATTATATTCTTTATCCTTCCAATAACACTCTTTTGGTTAAGGCTCCATCACTCTACCGTAAATGTAAATGTAGCAAATCAGCTACATGTGTTTATGTAATCAAAAACGTAAATGTAACTTAGTAACCTAATCAAATGAGATCGCTCTACGTTTTTACGTAACAGCTGTAAGAGCAGTGTTGACAACTTTTTATTTCAACATAACAAATTTGCTTAAAAAAATCTCTGTAAAAAGTTTATCAATTGCTCAAATGATTTTGTTAATTTCTTCACGAAAAAAATAAAATAAAAATAATTTAAATAAAGTGTAAAGTTTAATCAATAAATTTTAATTAATATTTTTTGTCATAAAAACATAAATTTCGTTTTGAAACAAATCACTAAAATACAAACAAATAAATCTAACGATTTTCAAATAAATTTAGACTTGAGGTTTATATGTACAAAACAACAACAAAGTACTAGCTACATTTACATTTTTTGAGTAATCATTCACTTCCACTACCAATTACACTTACGTTTTAACATTTACATTTACGGTAGAATAATGGCGCCTTTAGAGTTTAGTTTTTTATTATTAATAAACTAAATTTTCCATACCTGTAAAATTTTCTTTTTTTATACGTTTTTATTTTATTGTTACGTTGAAAGTTCAAGCAAAAAAATAAAAATAAAATAATTAAAAATAAACAAATGTGCAAAATTTTTTTTATACACAAATACGTGATCTTTTAACACATTTCCTATAAATTTTGATTTATTTCCCTTTTATTTCTTGTTGACTTTCTCCCACTGTTGTTTGTGCTCTCACACATGTTATCTATTGCGATCTTCTACATTTTCTTTCTCATTCCCTTACTGTCTCCTTAGGTTAAGCAATATACTCTCTTTAATTTTTAAATTATTTTTATATGATGTAATATTTCGCGCGTTCATAATAAATACTTATACTCGTATGTTGTTTGTTTTAAACAAATTTATTTATACCCTACACCAGGTATTATGCGTTTTGGACTGATATTTATAACGCATCGGAACTACTAATTCAAATTTGATCAATTTATATGATCATCTGGCTGACTGTACAAAAGAATGAATTGTTTAGATTCGATATATTTTTTCTCGTAGTCCCCATACAAATGTTCTCTCGGAAAAGGGGGTTTGAGCTCATCAATCACTTAATTATATGAATAATTTAATGAAATTCGCCAAAACCAAATTACATATAAATATAAATTAAGTATCAAATTTCATTAAGATCGGTGCATTATTAATCATAGATCCCAGGTAAACTCATCTACCGACAATAGCTTTAATAAGTTCCATTGATTCCATTATATAAATAGAAATCTCTCTTTTCCAAAATTAGACAAAGTATTGATCCCAAATATATAAGTTAATTGATCTCTGGTGTAGTATATTATATATTATATGATCGGCTTTTACCTACTATATCTTTCATACTTGTTTTATAATAATTTTATTGTATATATTTTTTTGTTTGTTTTTTTTTATATATTTTGCTCATTTACGTGTTGAATTTGCGTTCTTTGTTTTTAATTGTGTAGATCAATTATTTACTTTTGTTGAAGTGTTTTTTTTAAACAATAATTATATATGAATCACCCTATAATAAACTATATGTATTAAAATGTTGTAATAGTATATGACAAACACAATCAGCTACTGATCGTTGTGGTCAGAGTGAGAATATGACACAATGTCTAATTGGATTTAATTTATTCATTCATTTAATTTTACTGACAATTAATTGTTAAAGTCGTAAAAGTACAAGTGATTCAATACTTAATATTAATTATGATATTTAGGATATTTTTAGGTAACCATTAATGAATGAGGAAATGTTTTTGATATTGATGACAATTTTAATCAGATGAATAAAAATATCACTGCCAAGCTAACTTCTTTAGTATCATTCAATAACGATCATAATATTTCTTAAAGTTTAAAGGAGTTATTTATAATGATCCTTTTATTTAATGTGCCTTTACTTCTTTATAAGACAATTTATGTGGTTGTTGATTTAGCTAACACTTTGCAATATTATTAATATTAAAAGAGAAATTATTTCTTGCTCTTGAATGCGCACCGAAAACTGGAGTACTTGTAATTACAGCCACTAAGATATATTGCTAATACCGTGAGATCCTGCTGGTGATCGTATGAATTTCCAAATTTCTCGTATTTTTTTAGGGCACAAAAAAATAACCCTAGATATAAGAGCTCGAACTAGATATTAATATTGCGCACATTGGGGTAAAAAATAGTAGAGCAAAACTTCGTTGCAAATTAGCCTTCCAATGGTCCGCATCATATTACGATCTGATGTTTTCCATACTATGATCATTACAAACAAAGCATTTGTCTCCCCTGAACACTTATAGCCGCTCATATTAAACAACACACTTCTGATGCTTTCAAATACCACACTGGTAGCACTGTTCTGGCTTTCGAGGGTTTAATATAACAACTTGTCATTATCCTTAATAATGGGATATTTAAGTAGGATTTTAAAAATACAAAATCGCCACTTGAATTTGTTTTGGTAACAGTTCCATGCTTTTATGTATGTCTGAAAATCTATGCTTGATATACTCTCAACAATCATGAAAATATTTCCTGTGTTTGGGGAGAACATTGTTTGTCAAATAGTCTCCGATATTGCTAATCATTTGGTCTTTCCTTTTTTATTTATTAATTTATTGTATCTGCCTTTCCTTTATAGGCCTAAAAATATGTAAAAACTATATGCTCTCAACTAAGAGCCATGATTGCTAAATGGTTATTAGTAGATTGGTAAATCGCTTTCAGATTGAGTTCTGGATAGCAATCTTACTAGCGGGTAAGGATCTTGCTGTAATTTAGAGGAATAGCTTTCTCAAATTCTTCTTTTACTAATGTTACTTCCATGTCACTGTCGATACTTTGGTTGGTTTACATGGTAGCCCGTAAGACTTATGAACAATCAATTAGATTCATTAGATTTCGTTTTGATTATACCACACTACTCGCCGGGTCAATGAGTTGGCTGGAGTGTGTAATGAGATAGAAATGTATGGAAGAAAAACTGAGAACATAAATTAATTAGATCCAGCCAGTAGCATTGAGATTTTTAATAATGTCACAGAGTCTAGTATCAGATATCTCACAGAAGTTGTCTAATTGGAACCTTCCCAGAAATTTATGTCTGATTGCTGGACATTCGCATAGAAGATACCGGACTACTGTCTCCTCCTTCTCACCAAGTCTGCTTACATGTTTTCCGATCGTCCAGTAACCTGTAACCAATGCTTTTAGTCTCTATGGATCCTCTCGTTCCTTACGTATCATAGAGCGCCCGTCATATTCCTAAAGATTTTCGATTCTGCCCTCTGCCCATACATCCTAATTGGTTTTAAGATCTTATGTCTTATTAAGGCATGACTTTACAGTCAAGCCTTAATTTAGATTTGTTGCTGATAAGCCAATGTTCAATGTATTAAAACCTGCCCAGAAATTTATGTCTGATTGCATTCAAGGCTGGGCATTCGCATAGAAGATGATGTACTGTCTCCTCCTTGTTGAGATTGCCACAACTACGATAGTATTTATTGTAAAGGAGACCAAGTCTGCTTGCATGTTTTCCGATCGTCCAATGACCTGTTAAAAATGCTTTTAGTCTCTGTGGATGCTCTCGTTTCTTATATACCATGGCGCAAATGTCATAGCGATTTTTAGATCTTATGTCTTATACAGGATTACTTTACAGTCAAGCCTTTATTTAGATTTGTTGCTGATAAGCCAATGTTGTCTAATTAAAACCTTCCCAGAAATGTATATCTGATTGCGCTCAAGGCTGGGCTTTCTCAACTCACGACAGTATTTATTGTAAGGTAAACCAATACTGCTTACAAGTTTTCTGATCGTCTAGTAACCTGTAACCAATGCCTCTCCTCTCGTTCCTTATGTATCATAGCGCGCCCGCCATAGTCCTAAAGATTTTCGATTTTGCCCTCTGTATAAGATCAATATTAGTGTTACTTGCGATTCTCTATAATTGGATGCTATACATCCTAATTCGTTTTAAGAATTTATGTCTTATATAGAATGATTTTACAGTCAAGCCTTAAATTAGAGTCATTGCTGATAAGGATAATTAAAGCTGCCGATTAAAAGCTTTAATTTTTATATGTTTACCGAAGCCATGTAAGACGTATGTCTAAATGAATACCAAGGTAATTTACATGATCAGATTGTGGCGATATTTAGGTTATTAAGCAATACTGGTGGGCAGTTGCCCCTTCTTAATTCAAAAAAAAAAAAAAAATAAACTCCGATTTTTTATCGTTAATTCCTGTTGATCAAGTTCCTTTTATTCCTATAAGAGGTACATAAATCATATGTTTTTATATGCGTTATTTTCCCAAACCATTTACCGGTTTTCTCCACACATTTAAAAAAAGAATCCAAACATATTATGGTAAGTAAAACATTTCTTCTAGAATAATAATGACTAACGATTTATTTATTGTTTTTAAACATACAAAAAAAAAAAGATCTTTAAGATAAAACGTGAACAATTATTATTGTTGAATTTTATCTTAATTGCTATTTTTGTTATAAATTTTATATTTTAAAAAAAGTCCAAAACAAATCACATGTTTCAATGTGATTTCTTTCCCATATATATTAGTTTTGGGGGAATCTTCATTTTTTTTTTCTTTTTAATCGAACAACAAAAAATTTTCCACTTGTTTACTGTTGTTGTTTTTTTTTTTTCTCCCTCTCTCTTCCATTTGTATAATTCTTAAGAATTTTATATGAACATGTGTCGGCGGAGAAAGAAAAACTAGCAAACAAATTTATCAATGATATATGAAATAGACTAGAGAACTAAAAGAAAGTCTTAACGACTTAATAATAAGCTACATACATTTTTTAAGTGATATACTTAAATACACTTTAAATATTATTTCAAATAAAAAATGCTTATAAATAGAAAATCGTTAATCTATATAATTAAATTTAGTTTTAGTTTAATATGTTTAAAATAATTAAAAAAAAATGTTTTTTTTTAATATTGTAGGATATTACCAAATCATCATTGAATAACTTTGTTGTTTTGTTTATACGCAAAAAAATAAAAATAAAAAAAAAATAAATAAAAAGACTGGCAACTATAAACATGTGCTGCCACATTAGCACCTTCCCTAACCCATACCAATCTTCACTCATTTACCACCTAATTGACTAAACACAACGCAAATGAAAAGAATAGAAATTATACACAACATTATTAATTGCGTTTGAAAGTAAAAAATAGAACATACACGAATTAAAAAAAAAATAATGCAAATCATATAGATATATATAGACTAACTATAGTAGGTAAAAAATATCAACAAAATCAACTGCAAAATAAAAAACAAAATAACAAAAAAAACATAAAATTTAACGTAAACAAAAAACAAATGAATGAAATGCGAGGGCTAGTTTAAAAGTTTTATTATACAGTTAGGGACAAAACTATTTGTACACCTCATATATTTCGTATACCTTCAATAGTTTATAAATAATTTAAAATTGTCGTACGCAGTATTATTTTTAATATATTTTTATTTAATAAAGTTATAAAAACAAAATTAATATCCAATTTGGGTTATTAGTTGGTTAAACAATTAAAAATAATACTTTGTTAATTAAATTTACTCTTGTGATATACCGTGTTTGACAAATACAATGGAAACTTTCCCTAATTTTTTATAAATTAGGAGTTATAATTTGTATGGAGTACATAATTTGTAATATACATTTTATGATTAAATAAACCAAAATTAAGAACATAAAAATAAAAACAAAACAAATTAAAATTATTCATAAATATGGTACTGACAAAACAATAGGAAACTTAGGTTTATCTTAACAATATGGTTGATGTTTTTGAATAAGTCAGTCAGTATTTTGTTTGGGTATCCTTAGTTTTAAGTTCCTGCCTTCACACAAACGATAGTCCTTTAATATTCTGCCATTCATTTATAACCGCAAGCCGATAAATCTTCCTTTCTGGTATAATTTGAGTCCGTATTTTTGCGATCTAACTATTCCCATATGATTTTCTATGGATTGAGACTGGGAAATTGGGCAGTCCTTCCAAAATACGTCCTCATTGCATTACAACCACTCGTTTACAACCCTAGAGATGTGTTTAAGGTCCTTAATCGTGCTGGAATCTTCCAAACTAGCAGACATTTTTCCTCAGCGTATGTAACAACTACTACTCTTTTAAATTATAAACCCGGTCATAGTATTTTTTATAATAGAATTAGACCCATACCTAGGGCATGAAAAACATCCCAGATAGGTTACAGATTCAGATCATAAAAATCGAATATAGCGGGATAAGAAAGCTGAATTTTGGTAAAAAAAGCTAGACAATTTATTAAACAAATATTTCTTGTTAGGAATAGGCCTATTTTACATTTTTTTTAAATGATTCGTAATTTGAAAAATATTGAGATTTAATATATTTTTTCAATTTGAAACTTCGTAACAGAGATTTAAAAATGAACGGTTTTATTAAAAAGAAGATATAAATTTTTCATATATTAATATTTATAGATATATCCATTAATTACCTTCGTTAGCTCTTACCTTGTACGACGTTTATTTCAAATCATCTGACGATGGCAAAGAGTTATACCAAATTATTTTTCTATCTTTACACAGAGTTGTATTTTTTTGCGATAATATATTTATAATGATAAACATGTCAAATTTGAATTATTGAGATAAGTATTTTTACTTGTATTTGGCTTTCCCAAAAAAGACGTAAATGCAGTATATTTTCCAATTCAAAAAAATAATATTTAAAAAAAAATAAAGGAAATTTTAGATCCTCGATTATAATTTTTATCTTTCAAATTTGAATTTTAATTAAATTAGTAAAAATTAAAATCAAGTATCGGGATAAAAACATTATTTTTATTTACTGGAACAAATTGTATTTTGGACCTGGACACTGGACAAGCATCAAAAAAACTGGACAATCCTTGCCGAATCCAGCCAACTGGCAACCCTATCCCCAAGACCATAATATTGCCACCACCACAAACTTAAGCTGTCTTTTTAGTATATTGGTTCAATATCTTTCCCTTTGGTCGCTTAACAAGGTTCTCCCATCGCTGTCTTCTTTAAATTAATTAAAATTTGGACTCATCAAAAATAGGACAGTCATCCATGTTGTCTTGTCCAATTAAATAATCTCTGCAAATTGAATTCAACTTGAGCGATCCTTTTAGAAATAAGAAGGTTTTCACAGGACGATAACAACCGAGGTCCAGCCTATTTTGCCCGGCGGCTAACTGTTCGAGTACTAATATCCAATTTTAAAAATTATTGACTACCTCCCGAGGAGTAATTTCTTAACTCTCTTTGCTATCAGATTATCCTGTCTTTATGTAGTTTACGAAGTCTTACCTCCAGAATGTTGAGTTTTTCCTCACAGTACCTGTCATCACGAATTTTGTGTAAATAATTTTTGAAACTGTTGACTTATTAATTGAATATTTATCACAGATCTAAAATCAACATTTATAATTTTAATTTTAATCTTCAGAAATTGATTTTACCAGCCTTTTTATATAATTAATTAATTAGTTTATACGTAATGATACAAAAAGATAACAAGTTTATGAATGAATTATCAGATGAATAAAAAAAATATTGAAATATCTGTAAAATAGAATGCCTTTTACATCGATTTTCTTAATATTCTTTTTTAATGTTAGTCTTCCTTTATTACAGAAAATTTAAAAGTTTCCAATTGTTTTGGTCAATACCGAAGATACAGGATACATTCATATTTGATATACAAATGTATTACCAAAAGAAAAATATGTTTTTGCTTTTTTTAAATGCTTAGGATTTTGCCATATTTGTTAATATTTCGAAAAAGTTTCCATCGTTTGTCAAGACTGTATGCAGGTATATTGCTTTCACCATTTCAATTTTCTTACAGTGTCGTAGTTTTATTTAAAATATCATGTTTTATAGTTCTGCAATGGAGTCTTCATAACCGCCAATTTTAACCGACTCAAGTCATAAATTCTTACAAGGATCCGGAAAATTCTATTATTTTTCTCACCAGAGCAAATACTACGGTAACTACATACTCTTTCTACTAAGTGAAAGATATACAAAATTAGTAAACCAGTTTAAAATGTCTGCCTTTATACAATTTAAACCATAAGTTATTATACACTCATACATTATATACGAAAATGTTATAGAAATGATAATGTTTACTTGTTCTTTATTTTCATAAATACAGACAGGCATTAACAATTTGTAATAATATTTGGCTTAATGGCCAAAAGGACACTTCCTCTCTCACTCTCGTAACACTTGATTTCATGATAATAAAAAAAACCCATTAAAACGTCTGATAATGTGAAATAGAATATTTGTTTTATCCCTTTCTGTATTTATATTCTTCAGTTAGGGAAATCCCTTTAATATTCTAGAAAAAAAGTTTCATATTATATATATAAAAATATACAACGTAAAGTACCATCGATTGCTTGACTGACGTTATGTTATTATATGTTGTGTATTTTAAATTATAACATTTTATCATTTATTGTAACGTATACAAAATATTTAATATTAATAATATATATTATAAACAAAAATGAATCTTAAACTTGAACTTAGTTCGTTAAGGTTTAAACTAGTATATAATTAAACTTTTAAAATGTTGGGACTATTGGAGCTCTAGTAAAATATAATTTCCAAAATATATAATGCTAGTAAAACTGAAATGTTGTCTTTAAAAAAATGTTTAGAGAGAAATTTTGTGGCACATTGTCTGGATTGAAGCTGCTTAAGTAATTAACTTTAACTTTTGCAGTATTCAAAACTATTTCCCATTGTACGCAGCAGCTTAAATTAAGGACGCAATGAGGCTGAATGGCCCAATTTTCATCAAACAAGTTTGATAATACAATAAATTTATGAGTTGGGTCAGTTTCCCTGCCATGGAAACTTAAAACTCAGCGAAGTTGCACCAGGAATGGCCTTCATGCCTGTAGGGAATAAGGGGCAATAGAATGTTTTCCGCCTAATATCATGTGGTCGATATGAAGTCATTTATACCACAAATGGATCGTTCTCAAATAATCTCAATTATACTCCTTACAGTCCTTCTGTTAACAATGAAT
This sequence comes from Phormia regina, assembly GCA_001735545.1. NCBI lineage: Eukaryota > Metazoa > Arthropoda > Insecta > Diptera > Calliphoridae > Phormia > Phormia regina. The sequence continues at coordinate 20,716 of MINK01173365.1, forward strand.
TATGTTATGGAGAAATATGCAGGATAGCTCCAGAAGGGAATTGTAAATTTGCTCGCTGTAATTAAACACAAGTGTGACGATAACATCTTGTCCAAGTAGGGTTATAATGCGTTTAAGCTGATGTTTGTAGACAGACAACAAAAAATAAATAAATATAGACCTTAAAGTACCGTTCGACTAGAAATTGGTATAAGTGGTAAATCTTTTCCGACAAGTTTTTATTTGTCAAATAATTGATCCCGATGCGCTTTGCTATTCTGTTTTAAATGATCAGTAAAATTTACTTTATACAAAAGCAGATTTTTGTGGTCTAATAATTATACAAACCTGCAGAAGGAATACGTATTACGGCATTTGGGCAAACTAAAAGCAGAGATAATCCGTAATCTTTAAAGTCCTTGATTACATTGTGTTGTAAGCTGCCATGCCGGGTTTTCGCAGGACATAAATTGTGTTGTGAACTTTGATGTCCCTCTGTTTGCGATTATCAGCGAGTTTTAGACTATAATTAAAAACCAGTTAGAATGGAATAGGTATCCCTCTGTGGTACTTTTTATTACATTTGTTTTTTTTTTTCGTTAAAAACTAAACAATATTATTTTTATATATTACTTTTAGAATTTTGAACCCTTCATGAAATTATTCCTTCAGTTATGTTAATATTAAACATATTTCTCTGACTATTTTTAATATTAGATAGATTTATTAATATCATCTTTGTATGGACCCATTCGTCCTAATTTATTAGGGGTTCCTGGTTGAAAGATATCATACACATGTTGAGATTTTTTCTGTAACCGAAATATGAAGACTACTAACAGACCCTTGGAGCTTATAAAACAAAATTTTAATTAAATATTATTCACATATTTATAGAAACATACAACGAAATTCTTCTTAGATATGCTAATATCTAATTTAAAATCGTTGTAAAAGTTTATCAGCAGTTTCTTTTGGTGAATTACAAAGTCGAGAAGTTATGACGTTTTAATTAATTGCGGTTAGGCATTTGCTTGGGCGGGTGATTGTAGGGGAATCCTTTAGGAGCCAGCTTACTTTTTTCGCAAAAATGAAGAAACGTTTAGTATTAGTTAAGAAACCTTTCCTTTTTATGATTGAAGAAGACTCAAAGTCACAACTTACGAAACGCTTTTCCTGTAATTGATGTTTTTCATTTGCCACCGCAATTTTTAATGTCACTCCATTTCTCAAAACCAATCCTTTGACTATTTCTCGTAGTTTCGGGTCTTTATCTGCTGAAGAAACCATTTGAATTTATGTTCTAACTCGCATACTTTCAATTTAGTAATTTCTACATATACTGGTTGATCCATGATCCCTTTTATTTCATGATATTGGAACCAACTCCGTTGTTGATTAACTAAACACCATGACTTAAATG
>MINK01173366.1:0-13829 GCA_001735545.1 Phormia regina
GCTATCTACATTAACAAAAAAATATAATGAATTGTGTAAATATTTAATAAATAAAAAAAATACATATAAAAATAAAACAATTTCCTATTTGTTTTTACAAAATTATATTATATTTATTAGTACTGAATATGCCCTTTCGGGTTAGTTCTGTGACTTGTCCGAAAACTGGTAAAAGGGATAAATTTCTCGCCCCTAAACGTCAACGCCATGTTAAAGTGACAGGTTTAGCTCATACAAAGTGTTAGAACTAGAACCGGTCCCTGTCACTTTGGACCAATCCCGTGACATGTTTTGTGTTAGTTCTTTTCCCTCTAGGGTATATTTATTCCCATTGTTTTTATAGCCTACAGCAGCACAACATTTAAAACTAAATAAATATTTATAAAAAATTCTTCTGAAAGAAATAAGCTATAACTGTATATTTACTTGTGCTCTATTATTTTAATGTCCTTGGTTTTATACGTTCACTTAACTGTCCGTCCGTCTGTCTGTCCTATACTACTATACGTATGTATGTTCATCTTTTTAGCTGTCTGTGGAAAATATTGTCACCTCCAAATTATAAATAAAATTTATGCAAATTTATTTGCTAATTATTGTTATATATCTGAGAAATTAGGTATTTAAAAGCTGCTAAATCCCAGCTATAGAACGAAAGTTATAGAACAATATATAAAACCTTCATCTGGAATTTTATTTTAAATGAAATACAATTTCTTTTAAAATAAAAAAAATATTTAAAGGTTAAGTAGGGCATACAAAAATCATCTAAACCCATTACAATATTCTTTCAATCATTATTAATATTTTTTATTTTTTGCTTTCAAAACGTTTGAACTTTGTTTGTTATTTGAATAATGAATATTTGTTATTTAATAAAAATTTATGACATGACAAAATTTTTATCGAATTTTCATATTTGCAAAGACTTTATTACATTCCATCATATACGTAAGGTAAAGCTTAATGAAACATTTTTAATTTCTTTTTAATAACAGACTTTTTACTTTCATTTTGTCCGAGAAAAAAAGCCTAAACATTTTTAAATATCTTTTAATGTTAACAAAGTCCTCTTCAATATTAACAAATAATATATGAATTTAATAACATTATTACATTTTCCAGCTGTATTGCAATATCATTTTATTTCTTTTATATTTGTTTATACATTTTGTTTGCTAAAACTCTCTAAATACTCGGGTAAATATAAAAATGTCTTAATTTGTTAAATATTATATTGTTTACAAATCTCTTTTTTTTTTTTTTTTTCTTTTATATGCAAATATTTATTTGTAGCTTTAATTTTATTTGTCTACTTCTATTTTTTTCTTTTTTTTTCACTCTAATACTTGTATTTGATATTTTTATTTTCTTTGATAGGAAGGGGGAGGGGGTTGTTATAAACTTTCAAAGTCTTCTTTAATCTTAAATATTCGTTTGTGATACCCTAAATGTATGTATGGGTTTAAAATGGTTTTGCTAAAGAAAATCCTAATGATTTTCATATTGAGATATTATTTGCCAAAAAAAAAATAATACTGGCTGAGAAAAAATAGAGAAAAACATTTTTATTTGTTTTGGTTTTATTTTATATTTTTTTGTTAGCAATTTTATTTATAAAAGAATATATTTTGTATACATATATAATTTTTTGTTTGCTGAGGAAAATTGTTAATGGTTAAATACGATTTGTTTTTAGACAACAAACAATAAAATAAAGCAAAATATCTTTTTGATCAGTTACCCAGCAGTTTAAAAATGTTTCAATTTTAATTTTTTTAATTTCTTCAATAAATTTTCCAGGAAGATTTTTTTAAGTAATTTGTTATTTATCGAATTTTATTATTTTTTTTTTATTAACGAAAATTATTATAAAAAAATCCAATTTTTTATAAAAAATTTTTTAAAATTTAATAAAAAAAATTTCAAATAATAATAATAATAATAATTAAATGATTAATTTTCATTTGTATATAAAAAAATTAATGTAAAGATTCAAAAAATATCAAAAGCTTATTATTTATTTAATATTAATCTAGGTTCTCACACAGTAATTTTTCGTACCGAAGAAGAAACTATAAAAGCTTAATATTCCGTTTTAATTTCTTTTCTACGAACTTAGAATTGCGACAGAATTGCTGTGTATGAACACGAATATGTATTATCAGAAATTTAATTCTGGATTTTAAGTTGATTAATTAATTCTCTGATAGTATATTTTCGGGTTCACACACATAATTTTTTCATGTCGCAATTCCAAGTTTATATTAAAGAATGTAAAGCGGAATATTGAGCTTTCAAACTTTCTTCTTCGGCAATAAAAATTGCTATGTGTGAACCACAACTAATATTAAATAAATAATAATTTATTTATAATTATTAAATATTTTGATTTTATATTAAAAATTCAATTTAAATTTAATGTCTGTGAACCACGACTAATATTAATAATGTTAATTAATCAAAATTTTAAAATTAAGAAAAAAGTTATGCAAAATTTTAAGTTATGCAAAAGTCTTTATTTAACGGAATTCCAAAATTTTTTAACTTTTAATTTATTGAAAATTTATTAAAATTTTTTTTTAGAAATTGTCCGTGTCGGATGAAATGAGGTTTATAAAGCCCACCAATAACTGATATATACAATATATATATCAAACTATTGGAAATTCTTTCGAGAATTTGTCTATTAAATATGGGTTCACAAATAGCAAATATATGCCATTTTTAAATCCTATTTTTGAGTTTCTGAAGCCATTGTTTAAGCTAGAACTTTTATATCAGAATTTTTGCGTTGAAAAAATTAAATAAATCGATACAATAATAACTGGGAAAGCGGAAAATACTTTTTCGATTTTCTTAAGGCTACAAAATTTTATTTTTATATATAAATCGTTCATAAATATTTGTATAAAATTTATTATATTTTAATTAACCAATTTTTTCATAAGCAACTGAGTTATTGGTCGAAAGCAAACGAAAAATAAATAAATAAATAAATAAATAAATAAATAAATAAATAAATAAATAAATAAATAATTAATAAAAATAAACAAATACAAACATGTATATTAAGCATTGTAAAGTAAATTTATAAATGTGAAATTATGAAAGCATACTTTAAGGCGAATATTTTATTCAACGGTGAGATGATGAAAAGTATAGATATCTTGCAATTTTATTAGTTTTATTATAGATTTGCAAAAATAATTTTAATCGAAAATTGTTCATATTATCAACGTAATGATTCATTAAAATTTTTTATCAATAGTTGACAATTAAACAACAAATTATTTATTAAAGAAATTTACATTTTGGAAAATTTTATTTATTTTTAATTTAAATTTATAGGAAAATTTTTATTTAGCGGGAATTTATCAAAAATTAATATTTAAAAGAAATTTTATATTTAAAGAAATTTTATAATTAAAGAACAACAATTTTAATTTTAAAATTAATTTTTATCGAAAATTGATCACTAAGCAATAAAAATATTTATCTGCAAATTAAACGAAATATTAGCAATTTTTTTATATTCTTTAACACTATCACAAACTTCGGGGTATTTTTTTTTTTTTTTTTTTTTTTTTCGGGGGTTTTTTTTTTTTTTTTTTTTTTTTGAACTAACACACAAACATTTATGTCTTTATCTCTGCCTGGGCAAGTGTCAGACTGTTTTTTGTTTAAACCCTGTTTTGTTTTTTTTTCCTACTACTAATTTTGTTGTTTCGAAATATTTATTCCTTAAAAAACATTTGCATTAAATTCGGTTCATTATACAGATTTTTTTGGTTTTATTTTATTTTGTTGTCTTTTGTTTTGCATATATTTTCGATAACATTGGCAAAAAAGGATATTTAAGGATTTCTATTTTGTTTATTTATTTGTGTTTATAGTCCCAACTGTAGCTATTTGAAACGTTTATTTGTTTCTTAGTTATCATGATTGAAATATGTTCAAATAAATTTAGGTTTTTTTTTTCTTTTCTTTCTCTTCTTTCACAATGTGTTCAGATCAATTTTGTAAATCTTAAGATTTAAAGCAAATCGTATAATTGGTGAAAATTTGTTTTGTATTTGTTAACAAAAGAAAATAAAAATTGCTTACAAAAGAATATAAGGATATAATTCCTTAGAATTGTCAGCTTAAATACAAAATGCACATGGTGATGTTAATGTTTGGGCATTTTTCTATTTTAATTTTGAAAAATAAAACAAATTTCGGTGCCAATTTTATTTCAAACTTAAATTTTATTTAGTACCACTTTTGTTAACTAAGTAAAATGTCCCTGTTTTATGTTTTGTTTAAATTTTAAATTTATCTAATAATAACAACAATTGTTAACCTGTTTTTATCACAAATTTTTCTCTTAAAACATTTTTGAAATTTTCTTTAAATTTCCATTCTCTTTAAAATTATTTCTTCCATCTTAGTTCATGTTTTGGACTGGTATTAACATCTGAACTAAATTGTGAAATGTCATCCATCATATCGTTTTCATCTTCCAAATCGACTACATTTAAATCATAGTTGCTGGGTATATTCTCATTAGGACGAGTATGAGGTGGTCTGGCATAGCCCGGTTTACGACCTGCTTTACCCAATTCCACAGCAAAGGGAGTATGAGTACTTTGGGTGGTCTTAGGTGCTGGTGGCGGTGGAGTAGCCGGAGCAGTTTTCTTTGATAAATTACTTTTAACTAAATTTCCTGCTGATAAAGTTAATTCATTCATTTTAGTTGAAACCTTTTTGGTGGTTTGTATTTCGGGTAAAGTTTGAGTTCTGGTGGTGAGGGATTTACCTTGGTTCAAGGAAGCTGGTGAATCAACTCCATACTCTTTTATTATGGGTCTAATCTCTTTGGCTAGTGGAGGGCGGGGAGGTTGTTGTAGGAATTTCTTTTTTACATCCTCCACTTTTTGTCTCTGTTGGACAGAAGTGGATCGTGTATCTTTTAACTCTTCGCTAATTTGATTCAATAGTTCTAATAAAGTAGCGGTTTTCACATCCTCAAATTCCACAGCTATGGGTGATTCTCTGCCCGAATGACTTGGTGGAACTTGCAAAATTAATCTGTAAAAATTAAAAAAAAATTTCATTCAAATTGATTTTGTTTTTCAAACATTTTTATGGAAAATTATTCAAAGTGAGATGAAGTGATTTAGAAAATAAGGGGATAAACTTGTTTAGAAAAATTCTCACTTTTTAGCTTCCTCGATGGCTTTTCCCAAATGCTGTAAATTTTTAACACTATCTTTGGAGCATCTACCGATTTGTGAATTCTTGAGTGTACTTTGCAGCACCACTGTCCATTTGTGGGCATTTGACTGTTGCGCCACCATACGGGCAACTCTTTGGAATCTTTGTTTGGGAGTTTCTTTTTCTGGTCTGGAGGGTTCCTTTTCAATTTTAATTTCATTGATATCGCCCTCACCATTTACGTTGCCATTCAGTTTTTCTTCATTGACGTTTTGACAAGGTGCCACCTGGAAACCTTTCATTAGTTGACGTTCCCAGACTTTAGTTTTCTTGGCGCGACAGGCTGAAAATTAAATAAATAAATATTTCTTTATTATAAAGGAACCAAATTCTAGAATAATTTTATGTTATAAAATAATTTTCTTATCTGCTAATAACATTTAAGATTTTTTTTTTCATCTTCCTGCTGATGAAGATTTACTTTACTTACGTTTTTCCTTTTTAGCAGCTGAAGACACATCCATGCCACTATTTTCAAATATTTCCAACATTTCATAACGCATTGTAGATATTTCACTTTTGACCTCATTGATGTCATCTTCTGTCACTGGATTATCTTCAAATTTGCGATTTTGAGCAGCAACATAACGCCAAACCAAAGAACGCATTATGTTGTCATAAGCATTTTCTTGTTCTTGAGCCTGACGTTTCTGCTAAATAGAAAAAAGAAAGACGAAAACAAGAAAACGAATGACGTAAACGTAAATGTAAATGGAAAACATTATTAATAGATATATGTACATACATTTACAGTTATTTGCTTCTTTGTTATTATTACCTTGGAACGTTTTCGATCAATCTCTTTGCTTGACTTTCTAAATACTCTGATTAGCCACTTGACAGAGGGCAGGATATTAAATGGTGGCGGTAATGTGCTGGTATCCTCAAAATAGCTCATCCATAATTTGGTACGAGCAAATTTCCATTCAGTATCCGAATGTAGCTAAATTATAATAAAAAAGCAAGTAAACATTTTCGTATTAAGTTTTATTTGTCTACATAAATAAACGTCCATACGTCCGTCTGTCTGTCTAGATGTTTGCCTATTTAATTTGATTCCATGAAAATTATGTATCATTGGGGATTTATTGTGTACTTGTTTATTCCATTTAATTTTCTATTGAACTTACATCAATCATAGCATACGAATTGGACATCATGGCTATTAGCAGATTCAACAAGACAATCACATTGATGACACTGTAAGAGCCGAACATGAGCAGACCCCAGAAACGTGTATAGGACTTAATACCCGTCAGTTCAAAGTCATCCAAACCCACCATACCAAAACTGGCCCAGAACAATGATTGAGATGATTCAAAGAGACTGAAAGAAATAATGAAAAAATAAATAAGTATGATTTACTTATGTCTACATACCCAGTAGTTCTGTGGACAGTTAAACAACAAATAATGAAATGAGGACAATGAAGTTTCCACAATTGGATTTTTTCGTTTTTTTCCAATAATGTCTAAAGCTAGTAAATAATTTGCTATAGAAAGAACTACTGGGTATTTCTATTGACACATACAAATACTTGAATTAACATATAAGTCTTCAATGCTCACCCCCCCTAATTATCGCCTTATCATTATTATTTGTTTCTACTTCATTTCACTTACTTGCCAAATCTACGCCATTTCATGCAGGAATCTGAATGTCCTGCCCAGTCTGCCTGACCACCCGGTAAAATGTAACATTTGCTTTTCTCCAAATCAGCAAAATACCACAATAATTGATTTAAGCCACAGGCAAAAGCAAACAAAACCAACGAATATATAAAGAAAAACTTTACAATATCAATAACCATACGGCCCAAGGATATTTGCAAAGGACCCAAATGAGGATTTATCGAAAACATGTGCACTAATTTAAGTGCCGAAAATATATTAGCAGCAGCAAATAAACCCTCTGCTATAAGCTGTGGATCAAAATCATTCCATTGTTCTCGCGGCACATAGGCCATTTGAGGATCACGTGCTATTTCCGTGGCCTGTTGTATGTAGGCAAAAGTTCTGGGAAATAAGAGATAATTTAAAGACAACTTAAATTTTTTTTATTTAATTTTTCTCTTTTACCTTAAGCATATGACACTGACATATAAACTATTTCTGAGAAAATCAATAAAATTCCACATATTCCTTAAGTAACTTTTTATGCCAACACTGAAAATCTCCTGCACCTCTTCCCACATAAAACCAAATAGATATAAAACCACCAGCATTTCAAGTTTAGTGGGTCCTTGGCCTCTTTGACGTAGTTGTTGTTCTGCCAGTTCCTTTTTCATGCGTTCAGTGCCCAGCAAGCGAATGACATCGTCATCGGCACGTTGGGAGACCAATATCAAAATAACTGGAAAATTGAAAAAAATAAAAGAAAATAAAAAACAAAACAAAAGAACAAGGATTAAAAATAAATAAAATGAGGATTACGGTTCATAATGAAGATAAACAGTAAAAACTGTTTATTATTTTTGTAATTTTGCAATTATATAAATTTAAAGTTTTATAATTTTATAATCTTAAGATTTGTTAATTTTACGATTTTATAAATTTATAATTTTCAAATTTATAATTTTATGATTTTATAATTTTAGAGTTTTGTAATTCTACAATTTAATAATTTTATAATATTATAAATATATAACTTTATAATTTTATAATCTTATGATTTTAAAGTTTATAATTTTTTAATTCTGTGATTTTATAATATTATGATTTTGTTATTTTATAATATATTATAATTTTATAATATTATAATTTTATAACTTTATAGCTGTGTAATTTAACGATTTTATAAATTTATAATTTCATAACTTTAAAACTAAGCAAATCTATAATTTAATAGTTTCAATATTTTGCAATTTAATAACTTTATAATTTTATAACATTTTAAACCTTTATAATATAGTAATTTATTAATATTTTATTCTTTTTATTACTTTGTAGCTTAATAAGTTTATAAATTTAAAATTTTATAACATTATAATTTTAGTATTTCATAGTTGAAGTTTATAATTTTAAAACTTCAAAATTTAATTCAAATTTAATAATATTATAGGTTTTTAATTATATAATTATAATTTTATAAATATCTAATTTATTTTCATACAATTTTAAAACACTATAATTTTATAGTTTTATATATTAATAATGTCATAACTTTATAATAAAATAATTTTATAACTTTTTAATTTATATTTAATGTTTAAAATTATAAACACTTTATAACTTTCTGATTTTATAATATTGTATATTATAATTTTATAACATTATAATTTTATAACGTTATAGCTTTTTTATTTTATAATTAGACATATTAATAATTTTATAAATTTATAAGTTTTTAATTTTATAATCTAATAAATTTATAACTTTATAATTTTATGACTTTAAGATTTTATATTTTTATTATTTTGTAATTACACAACTTTATAATTTTAAATTTATTATAATTTTATATCGCTACATTTTCATAATTTTTAATATTATAATTTTATATTTTTATAATTTCATAGCGATATATTTCATAATATTATAACTTTAGGAATTTATAATACAAGAGAGTTGTTCACTATAGGTTGGTTATCAAGTTATGGGATTATATATTAATATTAAGAACGACGAAAACAACACAACTTGTGTCTATTTTTATTATTTTCCAACACTACAAATTACCAGTTAGTCACAGAATCTGATGATGATGAAATGTTTTTCGTGAGCAACCTTTATGAGTTTTATAACTTTATAATTGTATAAATTTTTAATTTAAAATTTTTTATAATTTTATGGTTTTATAATTTTATAATATTATAATTTTATAACTTTTAAATCTTATAATATTATAAATTTATAATTTTAAAATCTCATAATTTTATTTTATTATATTTTCATAAATTTATGGCTTTATAATTTTCATTTGTTATAATTTTATAACTTTAAATTATATCATTTTATTATTTTATAATTTTATAACTTTTGTGATTTCATAATTTTATAACTTTATAATTTTATAACATTATAATATTATTGTTTCATAATTTTATAACTTTTATGATTTCATAATTTTTATAAATATTTAAAATAATTCTCCCTCTCTATTATTTCCACTGTTTTTATTTTTCGAAAAAATTATGTAAAAAAATTGTTGCTGTATCTAAAATTCATTAATTTCTTGGTATATAAAGGTTTCTATATGGTCATCATGTACCAACAAAATTTTCATCATTATTGTTTTATGATTTTTTTGCTTCATCCTTTTTTTTTTTCATTTGTAAAGTATTTAAGGACACGAGCAAAATGTTTCTATTGTTTCCCTACGTTACGCTAGAATGTCTATGTATGAGTGTGTTTAGTTTTGTTGTATGTATATATGTAGTTTGGTATGTTTCTGGTCAAGTACAAGGACATTGTTATATTGTTGTAATTATTGTAGTAGTAGTTGCTGTTGTTGTTGTCATCGTCATCGTCATCATCATAATAATATAAAGTTGGTATTATATGGTGTATGTTTGTTTTATATGATGGCTTAGTGGTTGTCATAAATGTATACAAATGTATAAAAGAAAATATATATGTATGTGTAGGAGAATGAGAGCATGATATGATGAAAGTTACATTCTTCCGGTGGTATTCTCTTTAGTTACGCTTTGGTTACATACGTATATGAAATTTTATTCTTATTACTATCTCTAACACAAAACTATCAACCAAGTTGTACTTTTCTATTGCAGAAGAATCTTTAAAGGATATAAATGTATGTATGAATGTAATTGTGTTTACTTGTATGGGTTACAGAAACAATTGTTGGTTTATGAGATTAGATAATGTCCACAAATGGTTTTGTGAGCAAGTCATGTATATTTGTGGAAAGAATTGTTTAAAGAAAAAAAAAATCTGTTAGAGTCATCATGTCATTTAAACAAATGTGTGCATGAATTTTATTTTAAGCTTTCGTTCTCACATTGTGGAGAGAAAGTTCATTGAAACATTTGGTGCTTTTTTCGATTAATATTTAAAGCTGAAAGTCAGTAATATTTAGTTATAGATTAAATGAATGAATACTTACACAAAAAGAATAAATATGACGAGGCATGTATTAGAAATTTCATAAAAGGTTTACGCATTAAGAGGCCAGTCTTGCAATTAGGAGCCACCATATAGATTAAACAATATACAGGAAATAATATGGCCACCTTGATAATACACAACAGTTTTTCCATTAAAGATTTGCGTCTAAAACCAGGTAAACCTTCATACCAAATGGTTGATAATAATTGTTGAATATTGGAATGGGCCACGAACTATAGAAAGGAATTTGTATAAAACAAATTGTGTGCCGAATATGGATATAGAAACTTACCTTTTTCTGCTTATAATATATTGCTTGTGTTAGTCTATTTAAAGACATTCTATCACCTGGCTGATAGGTGGACATATCAGGATCATAATTTAATATAATGGCCAATTCATTGGAAGTTCTAGTTTGATCTAATAAATCCACAGCAAATTGTTGACATTGTTTTCTTAACTCCATATATTCCGATTTACATTCCTAGAAATTAAATGGAAAAACTTTAATTTCGATTTATTAAAAATGTGTAAAGGATTAAACATTATTTTTGTAACAATTAATTTAAGCCTTAAAGTAGGCCAAGGATATTGTTTTAAATTTACCTGTTCTGTAAAAGCTAAATTTCTTAGTTCCCATGATAATTGAAATGCCGTGAGAATTGGATCATGAGATGTTAGACATATAAGGGAGGGACTAGATAAAGCTCTATAGATATTAACACGAGACAAGGAATGTCGTAAAGAATCTTCGGAAGACATGCGAACACACTCTTCACAACCGCATCTGAAATTAGAAGAGTTTTATTAAATTTTAAAATAAACTAAGTTAAGGTAAACGATTTAAAGTCTATAGGTTATATTAAAAACGTATCTATTGTACAGAGTACTATCTATGATCGACACCAAGTTATAGTATAATCTATAGTATGTCCTATTGTTAAACATTTTGTACATTTTATTTATACATTTTTTTATTTATTTTAATTTAAAAAAAAAAAAAAATACAAATTTTAATTAAATGAGGGTTAGATTCATAGGCATTTATATGTATAAAAACCCTCCAAAATATGCTCTTAAAAATTTCGTATTAAAAAATTTTTAAAGCATATTTTAGGGGATTGTTTTAAAACAATTAAATCTGCTTTTAAAACACAAATATTTTACTTTTCTAATATTATCCCCTAAAATATGTTACAAAAAATTTCAAAAGCATATTTTAGGGGCTCATCTTTTACATACTAATTGACATAAATCCGTCCCTCATTGAAATTATTATTCAAAAATTATTCAAATTGTAAATTATTCAATAGTTTTTTTTTTTCTAAAATAACAAACATAGCATATGATTAAATTACCAATTCCAATAACATACATACATTCTCAGCTTTCTTTAAAGATAATATAGTTTTTTTTTATAAATTTATGCATTTTTTCTTTCTTTTTTTATAAATTAACATAAAACTCATTGTTTTAAAATTAAAATGATTATATTTTTTTCTTTACATTTTCATTTACTTTTCAACCACAAGTAATTTCTAGCAGCTACTAACATTAATATAAAATGCACAATGTTATTCATAGCATACTTTTAAGCGTAAAAAAATATGTTTTTTATACTTGTGCATTTTTTATTTTGATAAAACTTACCTTATGTCATGTGGCACTGGTACAGCAGCTCCTCTATCTAATAGAATTTTTAAAATTTCATAATTGTTTTTATGTGCTGCCAAAATTATAGGTGTTATATCCGGTGGAAACATGGCTGTATTAATTTCAACTTTTTGCCAGCTCTTTAAATTTACAGAAACACACACATACAAAGAATCATAGAACAAAAAGGAAACAGAAAGTAAATAAAAAAAGAAATATTAAAAAGACGAAGAAAGGAACTATGATTAAAATAATGTTTGTTAAACCTACATATTTCCTTTCTTTTTTTTAATTTTTTAAATAAAAAATTAAATGTGTTGGGGTAAAAGAGCAAATATGAATATTTTTCATAATGTTATGTCTCATATTTGGGTTTTTTTATTATTTTTATATTTTGATAATTTTTTTTCTTCTTTCTTTTTTTCTCTTCGAGGTTATCCTTATGAAAAATGAAGTCAAGGTTATGTGTTGACTTGACAAAGTTAAAATGTTCTACTGCTAACAAAACAAAAAAAAGTATGTTCACTCGCCGTAATACTTTTAAAATGTCAAAAGATGAAAACGACTACAGTTGTGGTACATTAAGTGCCTAATCAAGTAAACATTTATATGCTACAGACTTAAATACCTATACACCTACACACATAGGTCTATATGATTATATACGCATTTAATTTATGATTTAGTGACTGAAGGTTTTATATTTTTTTATTTTTGTGTTTTTTTTTTTTTTTTTAATTTTGTTGGTTATTACCTTTAATACCTTGAAGCATATATTTGTATTCGAAAAATTTAAATTAATTTTTCTTTAATTTTTTGCATTTAGCTTAAAGTCATTTAGAAAAAGTTTAATGTTTATTAAATTTTTATAATGGAGGGGGATGACCTACTTACTTTAAAACAATTATTTGCCTACCTATTGAAAAGCAAACAAGGAAGTTGATTTCTTGACTTAATTCTTATATATTTTTTTGTTGTAAATATTATAGTGTACGGTATAAAGAAAACAAGAGTAGACTTAACTCGTTCAAAGAGAGGATGTAACAGGATAATTACTGAGCGCTATATAGATATTCGCAAAGAATTTATACAGAGTCTAGTCTATAATATAGTATATTACATAGTCTAATATATAGTCCGGTCTACAGTGTAGTCTATAGTATAATTTATAGTCGAATTTATTTTCTTGTAATTAGTCTATATACTAAGTCTATAGTTTTAAAATTTTATAAATTTATAATGTTTTACTTTTATAATTTCATAATTTTTAAATTTAAAATTTTAAAATTTTTATAACTTTATAATTCTTTAATCTTATATATAATTTTATAATTTCAAAAAGATTATAATTTTATAATAGACTTTTTTGTAGAAAAACCTAAGCCTGGAATATAATATATAAAAAGTTTTCTTTTGATTTGTGATTTTATAACTTGGCAATTTTATAATTTTACAGTTTTGTGATTTTATAATTTTATAATTTTATAATTTTATAATTTTATAATTTTATAATTTTATAATTTTATAATTTTATAATTTTATAATTTTATAATTTTATGATTTTATAATTTTATAATTTTATAATTTTATAATTTTATAATTTTATAATTTTATAATTTTATAATTTTATAATTTTATAATTTTATAATTTTATAATTTTATAATTTTATATAATTTTGTTTAAATGTAATAATATAATAATACTTTCATAAAGTTTTTAACAGCTAATTTTTAATTAAGAGTTTTATCCAATATTGTAATTTTCTTAATTCTCATATATTACGTCACTAATTTGTGGTCATTACATTTCACTAATAAATATTTGTTACATTTGTCTAAAACATTGTT
>MINK01173367.1:341-21159 GCA_001735545.1 Phormia regina
TTTATTTATTTATTTATTTATTTATTTATTTATTTATTTATTTATTTATTTTTGTATGTAAGTAGGAACAACCTGACTGCATAGTCATTATTTTTTTTTAGAATTTGGTTTATTAAAAAAACCGAAATTTTATGAAGCTGTTAACAACCCCTCATCTGAATAAAATTAAAAAACCGTAGCTCAAACAAGGGCTTCATACTTCAGAACAGAAGTTCAGTTTTATATACTAGGGACATTGTCTTTGTCCCTAGTATATAAAAAGGCTTCAGAAACTGGAAAATCTGTTCTTAAAACCGGGTTTTTTAAGTATCTTTTTTTACAAAGTATTTTTTCTTATATATGTATATAAGCAAGTAGTTTAGCAAAAGCAGTAATATAATGAATAACATTGTTGTTGTTGTTAATTGTATATGCAGTCAGTTTATATTGGGAAAGAATTTGATTCGTATAAATTTAAAAACATGAAAGCCTACTTCAGGGCGCAAAACGACTTGTCTGATTTTATTGAAAAAAAGACAAAATCAAATAATTTAATTAAAATTGCCTCCAAGTTCTTCTTACATTATTTTTAATGTGTCCAACTGTTGTAAAGACATTTAATATATAAAAATAAATTTCTAAAAGATTTTTTTTTTCAAAAAATCCTTAAAATTCGGTGTCAAAATAAATTTCTTGTAATTTTATTGAAATTGTTTTTGTACTTAAAAACTTAAATATAACATTTTCCAAGTTCAACGAAAACATATTATGTAGATAATATACTATATATTTTGTAAGATATTGTAAAATTAACCTAAGTTCTTTAAGCTGATTACATTTTTTTATTTAAAACAAAATAAGAATCATTAATTCTCAAGTACAACAAAAAAATAACAAGCATTAAAATTTGCCGGTTGTTTATTTTTCTTACTTTTGTTTATATTATTAAATTTGTTTAAATATAATATTCATGTTCTTCACAGAAAAAGAAAAAAAAAACATCAAAACATATTAAGACTCATAAAACAACCACAATAAAACTTGTACAACAAAATTGATAATAATAATAGTTATACAAAATAACAACAAACTAAACTAAAACTTACACTTGAATATCAAAATAATGGAACATAAATTCAAGGTCAATGAACAATAAATACGATTTGAGTATGAGACTAGACAAATTTTTGATTTTGAACAAAAGACAATGTAAATAACACAAAAAAATAATCATATTTATAATACGTATACATTTATAAATTGTAATTCACCAAAATAACAACAAAACAAGAAAAAAATATATATTTATAAATATAAAAATAAAGCAAAACTATTGACACTGGCCCAAAAAAAAAATTTGCGTTGAATATCAACAAGCCAACCAAACCAAAACCCTCCAAAGATTCAATCAGTTAAAAGTGATTTTAAATGCATAAATAAATGAATTTTGTTTGTGGTTGTTGTAAATACAACAAATTAATATAATTTGTATTCAAAACAAACAAATAATTTGCCACTGAAAACTAACTAATAAATTTTAATATACAAGATCAATTCATTGTTGGATGACGTTTGCGAATGTTGTGCAATTTTATATTTATTTATTTTAAAATTATTATTTTTTTTTGCCAAAGTCAATGTTTTTATTAAAGAGATGATTTTAGGCAAATTTTCAATTTTTTTTTTGAGTGGAAATTTTGCTTAAAATTTAATATTTTTTTAAGGGGTCTACGTCAAAAATTTATGCTAAATATGACAAGACTATAATTGTATCCACTTTGTAGATTTAAATTTTTCTAATCCCTGTCAATTTTTATTTAAGACCTTGTTAATTTAAGTTCAAATTTCTTCGTGTTGCGGAGGACACTCTTGACATTCTGGCTGCAGGTTTTTATGTTAAAGAGGTGTGTGCTGGCCGCCGTGTTGCTATGGACGTGTAAATGTCAATGTATGATTTTGCGTGTGTGATGTTTGTTTGCATTTTATTAAAAAAAAATAAAATAATGAATTTATTGTTAATGGCTTTAATTATATTAAAAACGTGATCAAAATTTATTTAAACATAAAAAAGATGACATAAACATAATATAAAAAAAGGTATAAAAATGTAAACAATTTTTTTACAAATACATATTAATGTAGTCGCAAAAGAAGCACATATTACTAATGATAAAAAGATGAACACATTAACAGCCTGTCATAAAATAATATGATTAAAGTATTTAATTAAAAATGTTTATTCCTGGTAGCCTAAGAACATCCTCTAATGATATTCGAAATTTTAACAAGATCGTTTTTGAAATTTTAGAAGATACCAATAAGTGGACGCCAGAAAAATCATCTTTTAGGCTCCGAACTAAACTACATAGTGACAACTTCCATTACCTTGAATATGCAACTTCTATAAATTGAATCTATTATGTTAATCGTGGTCACAAAAAGATTTCTTTTGGAAATAATTCTGTAGCTTTAGAACTGCTGGATGTATTTGACTTTAATTTTACATGGACA
This sequence comes from Phormia regina, assembly GCA_001735545.1. NCBI lineage: Eukaryota > Metazoa > Arthropoda > Insecta > Diptera > Calliphoridae > Phormia > Phormia regina. Next base: position 2,832 of record MINK01173367.1, read on the forward strand.
CCTCGAGTATAACAATTTTTTTTAATCGTCGAAATTTCATTTGATTTGATTGATAAAAAATTGCACATAGATAGTCCTAATAATTCTGGACCAAAGTAAATTGTTGAACCATGCTTGTTTAGTTTTTTTCTTTAACTTGGCGGGCTTAATTCGAATCGTAAAATTTTCATAAAATATTCTCTGAATTTTGTACATTCTAAATAATTTGTGTACAAGGATTATAAACCTACCCAGCAAAAACTTGGCAATGGCATGTAGTTACAGATGTACTTACTTTTCAATGACAAGGTTTAAAAACTGAATGAATTGTTGTCTTTGATAAAGTGTTTGTTGTTAAAAAAAAAGTATAATACAAAATTATTTGACAAAATATTCAAAATAAAATTTCTTGACATTTAAAAATACACAATCAAATAAAATATGAAAATATTTTTAGAATTTTCAATTATTCTTCTTGAATTATGGTAAGTGTCAAAATATTATTGCAAAATAGTGTAAAATTTTTATTGCTCTTTTTTATAGCGAAGAGGTGAACAGTTTAGTAGCCAAAAATTGATCGGATTTACATATTTTCTAAAATTGTTTTATTTAAAGGTAAGAAAATTTCATTAGTTACATTCGGATAGCACGAGACCCGGATTAAAATCTTGTATATTTTCAGCCTGGGACTTCTGCAAGGAGCAGATCCTGAGATGAAACTACTCCAAGCAAGAATGGAACCATAATTGTGTTTACATGAGGTGCAGTCGGTTCCGGGAAACAGAGTGACACTATCGTCCGCATTTTCACCTGTGGCATGGACTGAGAATATGTGGAAGATAACTATTGGATGGTTATGGTATGTATATATTATTTTTTATATAGGCATAAATCATGTATTTATTTCAAAAATATAAAATTTTAAATTGGAGTCATATTTAGTTTAGGAGTTATGAAAAAGATGAACCCCAATTATTAACAACTCATATGCTATAGAAAATAAAAAGTTAATTTTAGTGTAGTTTTAAAAATAAGGAAATTATCTTAAAGATAATATATACTGAGTTACTTTAGATCGAAAGTTCGAAGGTCAAAATAAGACTTACAAAAAATAAACCATTATATCTCTAAAAACGATATTTTTAAAATGCTAACATACAAAAAATGTGTTTTTTTTCTGTGTTTTACCTTATAACTCCTGATCCAATAGAGGCTCCAACTTGAAATTTGGCACAATTATAGAGAAGGGTATCATTATCAATATATGGGTTTTTTTAAGTTGTTTAAAACACCTTTTTTGGAGATATTAAGCTCTAATCTAATTTTGACCTTTTGAACTTTCGAAGTATATTACTTATATACTTGCCCTTTTAGAGTCTATGCGTTTTTCTATTAAATGAAATTATGAAGAATGAATTAGAATTAGAAGTGATTTCTTTTTTGGACCAGGAGGATTCTTTACTAAGAAAAATTGTGATTGGAGTAACATTTGCAATACTTAATAAATGTAGCGAATTTCATTAAAATAAAATATATCAAATAATAACCGATAAAATATTTGGCATAATTTCCAAAAGAAAAAATAAAAAATTGTTTTGGGACCACTGTGCGCTGTTTATTGTAATCCGGATGATGTAAATCGAAATCTCTTAATTTGCTTTGGAATTTAAAGAAAATGTTTATAACAAATTTTCCAAAAGCGTCTCTTTAATTCCTAATATCACTACGGGAAATTTGTGCAAATTTCTGTAATAAACCGGTCCCTCAGTACCAGTAGAGTACCAATTGACACCAAACTCGTCACATTTGACGAATTCTTATCAAATTTTTATTACATTAATTGAGACTAAACCTGCTGTCTTGGACCAGTCCTGTGACCTATCCCTCCAATGACATCCCCATGTAAAAGTGACAGGTTCCTCTCATATAAAGTTCCAGAACTGGGACCGGTCACTAGCCCAGATAATCCGTCTAATTCTTTAAGACAAGTTTGTCCACATTATATCAGAATTTCATTAGCATATTATTGTTGGATGAATTATAATTCAAATATTAAGATTATTAAAAAAATGAAATCTTAATATTCAGGTTTTTCCATATGAAGATATGAAGAAATTTTACAGAATTTTATAAAAGTTTAAAGTTACGAATATATTGAGACCCATTTCAAGAAAAAAGCATTTGTGGTATCTTATCCATTTGGGTTTCATTGAAACCTAAACATGGCAATATTGCACTGGATGCAATATTGAGGGACTCAGTTAGCAAGTAAAACCGAGGTTAAACCTAACGTCATATCGACTGAGGAACTGATTATGATTCAAATTCCTTAGATCTGCTCTTAGTTCTATACTTCTTTCAACAGACAAATAGACGGAAATAGTTTAATTTATTACATTTCGCACAAGAATATAATACAACTATCTAATAGCCTACTAATGAATTGTTCTACTAGAACAATCTTTGTAAGAAAATTAACTAACAGGAAGTCTTTTAAAGAAATGTAATTATATTTTGTGTGATTATTTTATTTGTCTGAAATTTTCTTGACATACTGTAGTATAAAATAAAAGAAAGATTTTGCACTACTTTTACTCCAACTTATAAACATAAATACATTTACATATACATAAATATGCAATAGTGCACAAAATTGTTACCGTTTAATTAAAAATTGTCATAATTAATTGACAATTAAACCAGTTTTTAATAATAATAAGTTGCTCTACATTTTTTCCCATGTTAAATTATCATTTAACACTTCTGTAGTTTATACTTCATATCCCTCAATTCCTCAGACTATAACTATAACTCTGACTTGACATTGTTTGGATTGGTTGGTTCGTTGGATGGTTTGTCACTTTTTGAAAGTATGAGAAAGATGACAGTTTTAAGTTATCACATTTTTGTTTTTATTCGCTCATTAGTTGGTTTAACTTTCCGTAGAAATAAAAAAATGAAATTACTATAATTTAGTGAATATTTTTTTATGAGACTTTATTTAATGCTAAAAAAAAGTCTTTGAAATTTAAACACAATTACTGTGCCGGTGTTAGTAAGTATTTTTTTTCTTTGTTAATTGTTTAATTTGTTTTTTTTTTTTTTTTTTTTTTTTTTTTTTTTTTTTTTTTTGGGTGTTTGTTGCACAATTGCCACACGCTTGCTGTTTGTTTGTTTGTTTTTCTTTAATCGTGTGTGTACATCAGTTGCATATTAAATTATTTTCAAATTTTTTATATTTTTTAATTTTAATTTCGGTTAAAAATATTTATTATAATTTTTAAAGAAGGTACTAGTTCAAGTAAGTATTTATGATGATTAACAAATTGTTTTTTTTTCTATTGAATTAAATCATTTTTTTATTATTTTTAATTTCAAAGCCATTTAGTTTAAATGTATGTGTACTTGAGAATTTTTTCCCTCGAGCTGTTTAGAGGTTAAAAATTTTCCATTAAGTATAAACTAAGCAAAAGAAATACTTATATGGAATTGAACTAATTTTTGTGGTGATTTATGTTTAATAACAAATTCTATAAATGGGAGTTGGCGGGCGTCTTTATATTAAAATCATGTGTCAATTGTCGGTCGTGAATGGCATATTTTAGATTGGGCAATTAACTGCTTTAATATTGTTTATTTTTGTTCTTTTGATCGATTTATAGTTTTTCTTGTCATCGATATTAACTAGGGCAAATAAATGAAATATGCATTGTCATATTTTTTTGTCCTTCAAATTAAAAGTTTTTAAGAATTTTGGTATAGTTTTATTATAGCTCATTATTGGATATTTTTAAAATTTTTAAGACTTAATAGAATATTCTGTCATATTAAAAAAAAAATAATAATAATAATAATAATAATAATAATAATAATAATAATAATCATAACAATAATAATTTAGCAATTTAAATTGCATATTTTTAATTAAGAGCATCATTTTTAATGTTTTTACATACCAAGGATGGAATTGTGAAAGCATCTCGCAAATATACCCAGAAACGCCATAGAATGGAATCCTTAAGAATTAGGGTGATCGACACAGTTTTTCAACCGGTTTTTTAGTCAATGTGCTGACAATTTTTCGAATATCGAATACACCGATTTTTTTTAAACACAAAAACCCGGTTTTAAAAATAGCATTTTATTTATGAAAACCTGTACTAAATAGTGATATTTTAAAAATATTAAATTATATTAAAATTGATAAGGTGTTGCTGGCTTTCGGCTCGCCTTAAGGATTTTCTTCTCTGGGTATGTCAAACACTTGTTTTTTTGAATATGAGAACTTTTTTTTAAATCTGCCATTTTCTTACAAAATTTAAATTTTCTTCGCAAGGAGTAAGTTAATATAATCGTGTTATATATTATTAAAAAGGTATTTTTTTAAATTTTAAAATGGCATACACTTTAGATTAGACAGTTATTAACAAAGACAGTCAGATAAATATATTAAACTGTTAAAGGGTATGTACATCACTATAGTATAAAGTAAAAGTACTCTTGAATCAGTCTCAAAATATTATAAAATCAATACTTCCGGTGATCTTGATTTATGCCATATTTTTACGCCCCTTTTAAATTTGTTTAACAAATTTTCTTAATTTTTTAAAGATGTTTTTACAAAATTTCTACTACAACTACTATTTGTACACCCCATGCATTTCGTATATCTTCAATAATTTATAAAGAATAAAAAANNATCGATGCCCAGAAGATTACAGGCCGTGATAGATGCAAAAGGAGGACCCACAAAATATATTTATAACTTAATTAAATAAAAATATATTAAAAATAATACTGCATACGACATCGTGTATGTATTTTTTTTTTCAAAAATCTTTAAAAATCATGACTTGACAGAAAAGAAATTCTATACATAGATATTCTTTGCAAAATTCTTCAAAAAACATGCTTAAATGTTTAGGTCTTTTAGTTTAAGAGGCATTCGATAAATTTTAACCTCATTTTTAGCCTCGTTTTTTTTTTAATTTGGTGGACTTAATATTATTCTAAAATTTTTAAATATATGTCAGATTCGTTAGAAAATTCTACATAATATTGCTGCAAGAATCGTATAAATATATAAATTTGTTAAAAGGTTAAAAAAGTATTTTTAAACGTTTTTTTAATGCCCTGAATTTAGCACAATTTTATATATATTGTACTGAAATTTCAATAAAATAACATTATGTGTTTAAATTTTAATAAAGTTTAAAAATTAATTTTATTAAAAAAAATCTGCAAAATTGTTAAATCTTAAGTCCTTTAAGAAATTCTACGATCAAATTGTATTCTATTATTATTTTTTATAAATTATTAAACTCCATATTCTAACGTTTATTAAGAACCAAATACCTGTATAAAAAACTTATAATTTTGTTTCAAACTTAACGGAAACTTGGCCACCTCTAGTCAAATTACAGTTTTATGAGAAATAAATAATAGATATGGATTATGGGCAAAGTTTAAAAATAATATTAATATTTGGGATTTTCATCGGATTTTTAATTTTTTGAATTCCTTTTACGAAAATTTAAAATTTGTCTATAAAATTATAATAAGCTGTTTTGTTTTTTTTAATAATTTTAATATTTAAATTGAAATAAAAATTAAATCAATAAAGATATTCTATTGAAATTTCGACTTAATAGAAGTTGACTTATCTTCAAATTAAATAATTAGAAAAAACTCCTACTTTTTTGTAACAAAATGCTCAAAATTTCAACCCGGAAAACCCCATTTTGAGAAATTTAATTCTTTCATTGAAAACGTTACTTTGTCGTTTTAAGAGGCGTCTATCAGAAGTTACTATTTGGATGCTTACCTTACATATGGAAGTACTCAATAAAAGTATTTTTTTGTTAATCTCAGATTTTGAGAATTATATAGTCCAGAATAAAAAAAACAAATTTTATAAGTTAATAAATATTGTCACATTTTTGACAAAATTTCCAAATTTATAAATCGTTTATCGATCTATAGCTAGAAGATTTCGTTACCGTACATGCTTTTGTTTAAAAGTTATCTGCAGGAAAGTATGAAATTAAGCTACAACGGACACCCTATGTGGTAAAGTGAGCGGACCCCGCATATTTTTGGTTTCCGGTTATATGAACCTTCGAACTATGCATACAAATTTCATTACCGTTAAGGGTTTTTTAAGATATCAGCAGAAAACTGATTAAGGAACACAGAGTGCTTCTGGTATTTCGCTTAGAATCAAACCACGGTCCAGAAAATATATACTTTATGAGCTCTTAAACGATTATTTCGATATGTTACCCCTATATTACTGATGGTGGGTATAAAAACGAATTTATTTTAGGGTTAATTTCGATAAATCTTAGACAAAAAATATTAACCTATAATATTATTGACTCACTATTGAATATAAAAACTTTATATTGGTACTAGACTGCATACCTATGTGGTTGATTCCTGTAGAAACAGAACCCCAAATATTAAATAATTAACCCTTTGAGCCAAAATAATTAATAAATAATTTTAAATGTTCATCATTTTTTAATAAACCTAACAAAAATTTGGTAATGGCATGTAGTTACGGATGCAGTTACTTTTCAATAATAATAATAAAATACTATCTGCATTACATGAAAGTAGATTAGTAAATACTTACTTTTAACCTGATTTGTAATCAATTAATTGAGAGGAAATTATTGGAAATATTATTTTTTATTAATCTTTTCATTTAAAATACAAAAATATATCATTTGTTTATTTTTCATATTTTAGTACTTATTTGTAACCGATAATGTAACTAGTTACTGTTTATTTCGTAAATAATGACTTCTGCAATACATTTAAATTAATGAGTTATTGAATAGCTTCTTATAAAGACATCTAAATAATGTCTTTCTGAAATGCCTACCAGTAATAATATATAGTAAGTAGTTGCCTCAAAGCAAGCAAAGTTTTTATTGGGAATTTTATAATTCATATATGAATCAGAGAGAAAAATGCTTCTTCATAAATTAAACAATAATAATATCCCTGCGGAAAATTTGTGCCAATTGTATTAATGAACCTGTTCCTCTGTACCAGTTGAATACCAATTGACACCTAACTCGTCACCAAAGTTCCAATTGAGAACCAGTTGACACAAACATTTAACAAGTCATTTTATAATATGCTTGTTAAGTGCGCAATTAGCTTCCCACGCGAAATTGCATTCCGTGACTGAGTGGTCAACGTTGAAGACTATAAAACATCATGCGTTAGAAAAGCACGGGTTCGATTCGGGGCGACGACATCGACATTAAGGAAAAATTATAAAATAAAACATAAATTAATTAAAAATATATTTAGTAAAAATAGTAAAGTGAACTATTACCGAATTTTTATCAAATTTTTGTTATATTGTTCGACAATGAACCTGTCCTTTAGGTCTAGTACTGTGAGCTATCCCGCGACTTGTCCCAACCGGTTCTCTTTACTCTAGGGGTGTAACAAATATTCTGACTTCATTATTTTATGATTTGTTAATATTTAGTACCAGTATTATCGATTAATATATTATATTGATTTATGTATACATCACTACACAGTAAATGATTAATTTCCACACTTATGTATGAACTCTTATTAGTTTCCCTAATAGTTTATTTGTAATTTAGAATTACGTATATATATTTCGCATTATATGATAATGTATCTATATATGTATCTAATCTTTGTGGTAAATAATTCAAGTTCTTTGTTTTTTTTAATTAATAACCATCCATTTTCAGTAGCCCAGTTGCTGCGAGTCTACAAAGCACAAACTAAATATATCAAAAAATTTAAATAAAATAATCTTTATTTATTTACTTGCATTTTGAATGCTAATTTCATATCTATTATTTCAGCTAAATATAAATTTAAAATATTGCTTCCATTTCAAATGAAATATTTATGCATATTTCAAACTGGTTTATAGTTTTGAATTTATTATAATAAGTAAAAGTAAAAATAACTTACCTCTTCGACTTTTTTGTGTACCATTGTGGGGAACAGGAACCAGCCGCAATAAGCTCCCAATATTGATACCAAAATACCAAAGCCAGCCCCCAATAGAGACCAATGACACACTTTATACATTTTTTTTTTAAATTTAATTTATTTTTTTCGCAATTAAGCACAACGTTTATTTATTAAAATAATTTAAAATACTGAATATGTTGATTTTAAATCACAATTCAATTGTACCGGCAAAATTTCCATTGAATTTGAATTTTTTTTTTTAATTTTGATTTATATTTTTTTCATTCAAATATTTCTTTTAACGAACACTATTTTTTTTTTTTTAATAAAATTTTGTTATTAAAAATAAAACAAAATTATTAACACAATTTACATTTAATGAACAAAGAGAGGTTTTTGTATTAAAACACTTAATTTTTTATTAATGAACAAAAAAAGAAAAAAAAAAAAGATTATTTTGTAATACAGCATTTAACCACAAAAATGACGCTAAGGTAGCAAAGATATACCAAAAAAAGAAGTAAATAAAAACACCAACATCCGAATTAAAAAAAAAAAAAAGAAATAGCGGCAATGAAATTTATAAGCAGATGTAAACGAAATAACCATAATATAATAAGAAAAAAAAAGTAAACAAAAAAACTCGTTTTTACCAAAATAATATTGACAAGTAAACCATAGAGTACATTATATTGTTGGTGAAGGGAAAAAGTAATTTCTAAGAGATTTTGTTACTACTAGTATAATAACAAAATTTTAAAACTGAAACATAGTAGGGCTACATATATTCATACTAGAAGCGATTTCAATATAACATAGAATCGAACATTTCGGATATTGTACATTGCACAGTGAGGCAAATTCGAAAACTTCTATTAACCTTTTTATAATGTTTGAGTTATTCCCGTTTTTCATTTAGATGAGTTTACGTTAGATGAGTACGGGTTCGATTCGGGGTCATAAAATTAAAATGTAAATTTCATAAAAAGAATAATAAAAAAATAAAAAGTACGGAATTACTGGTCCTAGAACCTGTCCTCTAGCACCAGTACTGTGACCTGTCCCAAGGGGCTAATTAGCCACCTCCAATGACAACCCCATGTAAAAATGACAGGTTCTTCTCATATAAAGTTCCAGAACTGGAACCGGTCACTAGCCCTGAGAACCTGTCACGTGACTAGTTTTAAACCGGTTCTCTTTACTCTAGGGCACATATAAAGATGGACTTTCTATGGAATAAACTTCACCAAGATATTGAGAAATTAAGATTTCTTAAACTTCAAATATATACAACTGGAAAAATATATAGATGACTGGAACACGACCATTTACGTCGATGATCTATATTCGGTTATTCCGAATATTTTACACCCTTTTCTATCTTACCAACAATTATATTTTTTTTTTTTATTTAATCCCTTTTGAACCTGACTATCTTTAAGTTCATTATATTCATTATTATGAATTTGTGAAATGACCAAAAACGTCGAAGTATCCTCATTCCATTGGGTAGATTCGTCAAATGATGAGGGCAGAATCGTTTTTGCCTGGATATGATGGTTTTCTATTCCTGTAGGATAAGTTATATCGGCCCACCAGAAGTTTAGCGAATGTACCCCAGGAGGAATATTTCGCACAAGTGATAATTTTTTCCACTCTTTAAAGGAATTTATTAAAAAATATTTTGCAAATGTTCAATTCCAAAAAATATTAAAGTTATCACAGAAAATACCCACAGGGAAATATTTGGGAGAGTGTTGAAAAAACAGTTAATCACGTCTACCTCCGAACAAATATAAGTTGAGAATTTTAAAATTTGGTAGATTAACGATCAGTAATAGAGGAAAAGGAAATATGTTATTAAAATAAAAGATTTTACTTCGTTTTCAAGGTAATTGGGAAAAATGCATGTGCCCTTATGTCGTATGTTACCCATTTTACCCCACAAAGAATAATTTGGCCCTAAATTGTAGGTTAAGGTAAATTACTTTTTTTAGCAACATAAAAAATATTTAACCAAAAAATGTTCACTGTTATTTCATAAGTTGAGTTTTAAATAAATATCGATCTAGCATTCCTGTAAAAATAATTTAAAAAGTTTTTCAAAACAATTTTTGTAAAATTTTCAAAAATCACAAAATATATCCATCCTTTTCGTTCAATGGTGGATATATCAAAAAGTACCGTTAAACAATGAAAAATCACTCATTAAGTATATATTCTAGCATTTTTAAAACACATAAAACAAATTTTCACTTAAGTTTTCCCCGGGTTACAAATTTTCTGCACATATATAGATAATAGTTTATGATCATGTAAGAAAATTACTTTTTCCTTTCACCAACAAAATACACTCAAAATTCATCAAAAACTGAGAGTGAAAGTAAAATCAAAGAGGTGAGAAAATTTTGTTTACAAAATTCAAGATTTTTTTACGGTTTGGTTTATATATTTTGGTTTTATTGTTGATTTAGTATTTTGGCAATTTAGTTTGTAAATTTTTTGCTTATTTTTTTTTTTAGTTGCTTTATTTTATAATATTTTTTTTGCGAATTTTATTTTTTTCGTTTTCAACGGATACAATTTTGAGTTTTAGTTTTAAACAGTTTGACACACAACACTTTAATAATACACGTAGTAATAAATAGAAATGAAAGAAATGAAATAGAAATAAAAACTGGATTGGTTTTGACATTCAAATACAATTTAAGTATTCCACAGAAAAAAAAAAAAACCCACAGCGCATAGTAGTGAAGCGTATGAAACAAGGTTAAACTTTTGCTGTTTTTGATTTTTATCTTTTATTTTAATAATTTAATAATTATAGGTTATTTAGTAGTATGTTTATAGTTATTACACGAAAACAATACAAATTTACACATTTATACATGTTGGTTATTCAATTTATTCTAATAATAATAATGGTTCTAACACGATACACTTTACATTAATTCACTATGTAAGAGAAATATTTAAGAGATAAAAATCGATATCATCATTTTTGTATGACATTAGGCAAATTAAATAAAACAATTATTAACATGCGATCAGGATACATTTTAATTAATTCAAATATTGATAGATCATAATACGTTTTGAATTTTATAACCGTTTAATTTTGCTATAATTTATTGGTTATAAAAGCTTAACTTCTTTAAGCTTAATAGTAGTGATTACTTAAGGGATTTTTTTTTCGTAATGAACAAATTTATTTATTTTATATTTTTGAAGCTATTTCACGGTAATTTTGTATTGATTTTTATTTTCATATTATCTGTTATAATTAATCTTGAACACTTTATGTCTAACACAATAACATATATAATATATTTTTATAATAATTTGTTCCTTTTTTTTATCTCTCTGACCCAATTGCAATTGACCATTAGATATTTAATCGTTAATACATAAATATGTTTAATAATAGAAAAATATTTACACTCAAAGAAATAATATAAAACCGTTTATTTCGTTTTGATTTGTAACGTGTGCTTCGTTTTAAGCTTCAATTAAGACTAAGACTGCCAAAGTTCATAAACAAACCTCTCGATCATTTAACATGTTGTCATTATTACCAACATTGAATATTTTTTTTTTCATTTTTTTGTTTTATTATATATTGTTTGTTGTTGGTGTCAGTTTGTTTCGCTATTGTCTTTTTGTATATTTTGTTTACATATTTTTAACTTACCTACTCTTCTTCTCTTGTTTAACAATCGTTTCTTTTAACTTTGTCTCTTCATAAGCCATCTTTGTATGCATTTTAAATTTGGCCCTATAAAATTTGGCCAAAATTTGTTTAAAAAGAAAAAAAAAAAAAATAACAAGAAGTCAAAAACTCTCTGAGCATGTCAATCACTTGATCAACTGCCTCTTGTTTATAATTTATATCAAAAGCTCTTTTTTTTTTGCTATCATTGGATTTCCCTTGATGTGGATATATATTTGGTTTGTTTTGATTTTATTCATTTAAGGTGCAAGTCTGTTATAAGTTTATTTATAGAGATTAGTGCAATGATTGATCATAAATCATTTAAATTTCATTTTATTTTAAATGTTTTTTTTTTCTTTTTATAGGTTTTTCTTATCTGCTGCAATATGTAAATAAGTTTATGTTGATCATTATTTCACATTTTTGTGTTACAAATTTTATTGAGGCCTAAATACAAAAAAATATTTTATGTCTTTATTAGATTTTTAAATTGAGGTAAATGTACTTTATGATCTGTTAATGTTATTGTCATATTCAAATCTTTTGTGCAAATGGTTCATAATTCTGAAAAATGTGATATCAAGTTTTTAATGATCACCCTCGGTTTTTTATGTATTAGTAAGTAAAAGAAAATTATTTTTAGATTTATAAGATTATCTTTGGCTTAGTGATAATGTCCGTCCGTCTGTCTGTATATTTTGGTTAATTAATTGAAAGCACTGTGCTTCCAAACGATTTTTTTATTTTTTAAAATAATGCTTTAACTTTAGAAAAGCTGAACGTATTTAAATGAAATTTCACGTAAACAATCCTGCTTTGTATGACAATTGATTTGGTAGAGAACAAGCTGTTAACAGGTCTGGGGAACGGTGGGTGGACTTCCAAAGTTGGTCATATCGTCTATGAAATTTCTTTTTTTAATCGCCAAAAATTTCATTTATAGTCATGTTAATTCTATTTAAAAATTACTCTTACATGTGTAGGTTATCTCTTTTATTTTAAGAGATATTTACTTTAAGAGATAAAATGTTGACCTATTTTTGATCATGTTATTTTAGTTTTTTTGTCTGCGAAAAGTTGTCTAAAATATTTTTCGGATTCTGAACAAAATTTTAAATAATTTTCAAGGATTATATACCTACCCAGGAAAAATTGTATTAGTTCTACAACTACTTCTACCTATGAAAATAGCCTGTACGTGTTCTACTTTGGCGTTACGACTAATGATTTTTTTTTTAAATTGTCACCTCCAGAACTAGTTCTGACAAAGTGTTAGCTAGCCAACACTCATTCTATGGAACGATTCTAGAACTAGTTCAGAATAAGTTTTTTAATTGTTTATTATAATGAAATTTGTGAAATTTTGTATACAAGTTCTTTTCAAACAGTTCTAGGAAGTCATTTGAAAACCATTAATTTATTCTCAGAAGTGATATAAAAGGCATACTGAATTAGTTCTTAAGAACTAGTTCTCTAAAACATTACTAAGTTAGATCCACAAATAGATTCTAGACCATTGGTGTTAGAATGGTTGTAATGCCACTAGTTCTGAGGGTGTTATTAAAGAATCTGAAGTGGTTCTGATTACACCAGTTCTAGAACTAATGATTTTAGAACATGATCTAAATTTTTTCCTGGGTATGTGCTATAAATAAAAAATTATATTATTTTGAAATACAGTCATAGTCATATATATTTACACTTTTTAAATATTTTTTGAACGTTTGGAAAAGAAGTCTTTCGATACCAAATAGAAACTTGTGATCCTCCAAAAACAAAAAAGTGGATATTTTACAAATGATTTATTTGAGAAGAAGTTTCAATATTATTTTAATTTAAATACTATTATTTTTTATTAATTATTTTTCAATAAAAATGCTTAAAATTTAAATTTTGCGTTTTACAGGTCATGGTCTGAAGAAGTTTGATCAAATTTAATTTAATTTTATTTTCCATAACTCTCCAAACTCTTACGATTTCAGAATTAGTTATTTAAATCAGATAAAATTTTCAAAAGATAAAAGTATGTGAATTAAAAAAAAATAAAAATAAAAATATAGTAAACAATGATTTGACTTCATAGATTTCGGTATAAATCCTTAAACATTTAATTACCCAGCAAAAAGTAAACGATCAAGAGCTTCCAAAAAACAGTTTCACTACTTCAATAATGAAACTAAGAGCATATTTTCAACTTCTTTGGAAGTTCCTAAAAATTACTTCCATAAAAGTGAAAATAAATTTAAATAAATAAATAAATAAATAAATAAATAAATAAATAAATAAATAAATAAATAAATAATAAAATTTAGCGAAAAATTTCTTAGTACTTAAATTCAAATTTTAACAATTTTAAAGCATTTTTACTATCTTTTAATAAGGATGAAACGGAATTATTAAAAATTTTTATAAACGTATTTTTAAGAGAAATACTTCGAAAGCAAAGAACAAGAAGTATAAAAGAAGAACATTCTATCAATGACAAGCATGGGTTAAAAAAGAACTTATGCAGCTCTTTTGCATCAGTAAGTACTTCTTTCCAATGACAACACAATGTTAAATACATGACTTTTTCAGCTCTTTTTCAGTTCTTTTTTTGCTGGGTAGTTATCAAATTGTCTACGGTTATATTCTATATTAAAAGAATTCATTTACCTATAAACAAAAACCATTTTTTTTTTTTTAATTTAAGCCAAGGAATAATTAAACTATATTATTTAAGAGTTGTCAACGACCTTTACTAGTTAAACTTGTTTATGCCTAAAAAACAAAACCGATTCTATTTGAATAAAATAGTTGGGATATTAAAACATAAAAATATACATTTATATAAATATGGGTCAATAAAACATCTAATAAGGTCGTTAACACTCTTAACATTTGCACAGTAAATTTAAATAATTTTAAATGCATGAATTAACAAAAAAAAGACAAGATTAAAAACACAAAGTGAGGGCGTTGAAAATAAAACANNGGTCTTAATTCGAAATCCAGTTAAATAAAATTCAAATTTGAACTACACGCAGAAAAAAACAACATGGTTACAACATGGTCACCATAACTATTAAATGATTATATAGCAGTTTTTCATTGATTAAAATAATACCGTGTTCATGATGATTCTGTTTAATCATTTAATGATTACCCAAAATCAAAATTTGAATATGGTTGACTGAATTATAATATTTATTCAAATATTTTTGGATGAAATCATATATGGATATGAAAAATCCAAACATTTAGTTAATTCTATATTTAATAAGTTAATTCTACAACCGTTTAGTTAATTTTATAATTTTGTTTAATTCTACAACCATTAAGCAAATATTTTTTGTTCATTAGTTTGTTAGTATATTAATTCTCATTTAGTTCAGATATGAACAAATATAAATAAATAAAGTTTGTTTTTATTCAGTATGATGAATGTACCACATATTGTGGTACTAAGGATTATATATATGATAAAATGGGATTATATTGGAATTATATATATGATAAAATGGGATTATATTGGAATTATATATATGATAAAATTGGATTATATATATGATATAAATAGTTTATATATATGATATATTTAGTTTATAAATGATAAAACATAAAGAAAATCATGGCAATATTTAAGAAAAGGTTATAAACTTTACTAATAAATGATAAAATGAAATCATAATAATGATTACGAATAAATATATTTATTGTAACCTGGAATCATATATTAAAATCATAGTATGTTGCTTTTAGTTTTTGGTCACCTGAACCATATTTTTTCTCTGCGTGTAGAGAATAAGATACAGATACACATTTTTACAACAGCTAAAATTATAATCAGATAAAAGCACAGGTAATAAATAGGCTTAAGATACTAATTTGTTGTAACAGTGATGTAATTAAATGGTTACTTTATAGGCAAACAAAGAAATAATTAAATAAATAAATAAATAAATAAATAAATAAATAAATAAATAAATAAATAAATAAATGAATAAATAAATAAATAAATAAATATACAAACTTGTTGTTGCAAATACAAAAAGGTTTATGAATTTAATTTTGTTTCAATCATAATATATTAATATAATTCATACACAAACATGTATATGATAATACAAACATATATTCATAGCGTTTATACGCACATCTTATTCACAATTTAAAATATTGCGATATAAAAATGTTGCTGTATAAACGACGAGTTAATATCTTAAGCGCAAATTTACTGCTCTCTAAAAATAATCATGATTAGTGAAACATAAAATGTATAACATTATCACTTCCTTTTACGTTCACAGAATTTTCGATGATAATAGTTGTATTTTTCCCTCCGGCACGTCAAATAAAGAAATATATCTCTTTATGCAATTTGCGTAAAGTTATTTATTTGCAAGTTATTTTTTATTTACAATAATCGTGCGTATAAACATAATAATAATAATCTGGTTATGTTAAATTTGCAACTAAAATCTTGGCTGTAAATCTTTTTAAAATTTGGTTCAAACAAGAAATAGCAAATACTCATTAGCCAGTATTTTGGTACAATAATCATATCACTAATTTTAAAAATATGTAACATGTGACGTGCATTTGACTTAATTTAAATATTGATTATAAATTGACTATAAAAAAAAACAAAGTTAAAAAAAATTAAAACAAAAAATGAAATAAAATTAAAAATATAAACAAATTAAAAAAAATGTTTAGTTTAAGGTCAAAATATAAAATAGCAAACAACAACAAAACTAAAGCAATATTACAATAAAAGGGAAAATTACCATAACAAATTAATATTGTGATTAATTATAAAATAGCGTTGAATATAAATTTTATTTATTTAAGTGTATAGGCATATAAATATGTACTTATTATGTATTGTCAAATGTTTTTTTTTTTGGATTTAGGACAATTTTTGTTACTTGGTTCTGTATGTTAAGAATGAAGAGTTCGAACGAAAATTATACAACATTTTTTTGTGATTTCAATGCCTATTGATGAGCTGAGCACAGAATATATATAATATAAATAAAAATTCGTCTTCAATTCTCCTGTGTACTTTATTTTGTTGATCTTACTGATGAAAAAAAAATCGTCTAAAAAAAATTATTGTAATGAGATGAAATTTATCTGTATAATTAAAAATTTTACTGTTTAAAAAACACTGGATGAAATAATATAAAAAATGTGGGTGATATATGGAAAAATTTAAGCTATTTACATTTTTCAATCTGGATTTTTTTAATATAAAGTTAAATTATAAAACAAATTTATCGCATGTCATACAAAAAGTTGAAATTTAATTTTAGCGCGTTTTATTTTAGGTTTTTCTTTTGTTATAGTAGTTAGGGCTGGGATATTTTTACAATTTTTACGATTTTTTAACGTTTATCTTGATTAAGCATTTTGGGGTTTTTGTATATAAAAAGAATTAAAAAAATAACAATTTTATTTTGGCGATTTTTTCCCGGTTTTATGACTAAGACTTTTGTTTTAGTTCTTTTCGTTTTAATAACTTTTAACCGTTTTTGCTTTGGTTCAGTATTGGAGATTTTCTTTTGTTTTAACAATATTTATTTTGGCGATTTTTTTCTTTTCAGCGTTTTCCGGTTTTCCGGTTTTGACTTTTTTATTTTTTATTTTAGATTTTTTTTTTTTTTTGATTTTGTCATATATAACTTGCAATACTTAAAGGAAAATAATTCTAAGAAATATAAATAATTGGGGTATTCACAAAGTGTGCTATCATGTTGTATTGTCATAAGTCATAAAATTTTTCTATGAATAAAAAATATTGTTATTGTAATTTTATGACATTACGACAATACGACATGATAACACACATTGTGAATCCTCCAAATAATTATAATATCTTCTTAAGTTTATGTTAAAAATCATGACTGTAAATGCTATGATTATTGATTGATTCTTGAACAATTTGTTCAAAATTAAAATTTCTATGACGTACATGGAAAATTACCAACTGGAGTTATATACTGTTCATTTGATAGTATTTTATCCATTATTTTTTATACCCTACTCAGTCATAAGTGGGATAAATTATTTCATCTAGTTCTCCAGAAACGCTTTTCCTAAAGAAACATTTATTAATCTGAATTGTTTGAAATATAATAATATTTTAATGAAATTTTTCAGAATTAAGTTCTACTGAAATATAATATTATCATAAATATCTGTACATAATGTAATTCTCCATAGCTGCCATATAAACCCTTTTTTCGAAAATCTCCTTAACGTGCATGATTATGATACAAATATTAGTATCAAGTTAGTATTTGACACGAAGTACTTTTTTTCAATTCTATGAAGATCGGTCCATAGAGAACACTTTTAAAAAAATAATTCAAATCACATTCAAAGGAAAATTAATTAAAACAATTATAGCTATTAAACACTTTTCTGTTTTTTTGATTACTCCACCCTTGCAACTCTCTTAAATAAAAGTGAAAAGTTTAATTTACCGTATACGGTTACAACTTTTCTCAGTTTTATAAAAAAATAACAACAATGACATTGTTTTTAATTGAGACAATTTTATGATAAGCATTAAAAAAGAAGATTACATCTCTTTTATTTAAGGCATAAACAGAACATATTTCTGTATATAACGTAAACTACCTTTTCGATGGTATATATTTTATTATTTAA
>MINK01173368.1:0-14983 GCA_001735545.1 Phormia regina
TACACTAGGCAATGGTGTAGGGTATCATATGGTCGGTCTTGACCGACTATACCTTCTTCTCTCGTTTTTGTTTATTTAAGTAAATAAAAGTATCTAAAAATTATTTTTTTTTTAATTTATTTTAAATTATGTTCCATTTATAAAACGATTTGGAAAAGTTTCCATTGTATTGTCAAACACTGTATATTGCGGTATAACAAGGAACTTTTCTTTCCCACAAACTTAAATTTACAATTTAATTTCTCAAAATTGATAGAAAATATATATTAATATACAAGACTTTATTTTATTAATTATAAACCTTTACAAATACATTTACCTAGTAGTTGGAGTTATAAACATACTTACTAACGTATGTATATATGTAAAATACAAATTACCACATATTTTCCCTTAATGTTGTGGCTTTTAACTTAAATATTTGTTGGGATGGAATATGAAAGATTTAAAGTTTGCAGCTGACCATTAACTGAGCAACTTTTGGCCTTTTGTTTTATGTTTAAGTTTAAACATAAAGTGAGCAAATAAATATAATGTTGACCAAGGATTTTCATAGGTTCATAACTATAAACATTTCAGATTACTTTGGGATAATAAAGTAGACCATAGAATTTATTTATTTATTTATTTATTTATTTATTTATTTATTTATTTATTTATTTATTTATTTATTTATTTATTTATTTAATATTCGAAATCCAATTTAGAGATTTCAATTAAGCAGACAGTTTCAGAATTCTTCGATTATCGAGAGATATTTTTCCACTAATTCTTAATAAATCTCGATAATTTTTTAAGGAAATTTTTTTTCATTATTATGTTAGTATTTTACCAAAATAAGGATCTTTGACATGTGCATATGTATTATCAAAGATCTTAAATTGTATAACAAATTTTATTCTATAATAAAACTATAAATTTATTTATTTCATTTCACTTATATTATCATAATATTATACGTTGTCGTATACAATTTATCTGCCATAGATTTCCCTTTTTCTTCCTTTTTTCGTAATTTAAAAGAAGATGTTTCTTTCTGTTTCTGACCAGTGAACTTTAACATAAAAAGTTCATATTCAGGACATTAACCTGTATATGTATATAAAAGTGTTTTTATTTGTTTGTATGTCATTTATTTATTACCAACACAAAAAAACAGCAAGTACTGCTCATGTTTTATATAGTTATATAAGTGTATATATAAAAAAATACCCAGCGTCAAAATTTGCGAGGCCTCCTAGAAGGCCTTTTTTCAGAAGCAGTTGCTTATGCTGACAAGCCTCCTCTAATAAGGCCTTCATGAATGCCTCATCCCTGCCCACTAAAAGATCCGACAGNNAACCGTGCAGAAACCGTTACAAAAACAATATCAAAATTCAAAGCAGAAATTCCAAAAAAGAATGATAAATCATTTAGTTGTGTCCAATTCTTTGTTTGAATAGGATGTGATCTTCTAAGTTAATTATATTTTTTATTTATGGTTTTNNTATTTTATTAAAAACTTTATATTATATCTTATATATTTGACAAAATAGTTTAACAAAAATTTTAAGTATTTTCAGAAATACTAAGTAAAAAATCAACAATTTCTATACAAATATCAATTTCAAATTTTCAATTTGTCTTATATCGACTTAAGATGTTTTGTCAAAAGTGGTTTTTAATTGAATTTTGTTTTTTTTTTTTTAGTTTTAAACATTTAAAATAAAAAAAATAAATATTTTATATAAATAAAAAAATATTTTATTAAATAGTGTAGACCTGTAGAAGGCNNACAAATATCATTTTCAAATAATTTGTCTTATATCGACTTATAATGTTTTGTCAAAAGTTTACCAGAAATGTTTTTTAATTGAATTTTGTTTTCTTTTTTTAATTTTTAAACATTTTACAATAATTTAAAATAAAAAATTATATATTTTATATAAATGAAAAAATATTTTTTTAAATAGTGTAGACCTGCAGAAGGCTTTTTGTAGAAGGACTCTTTTTTAGTACTTCTACAGAAGGTCTGCTTGCAATTTTCAATAAAAAGGTCTTCTAGAAGGACTGTATCGGGTCGCGAATGTGTAAGGCCTAATGAAATGATCATGGAATGCAGGCAGAAGATCTTCTGGATATAAAAAGGCCTTCTAGAAGGACTCTTTACCCCTTATTTTTACCACAGGGTACCTACTCTATATACATACTTATTTATGTATATGTATGTATGTAAATATATTTGTAAACAATTGTTTAAAGACAAGTGTGTATCACTTGTAAATGTATATTTATACCCTAAGGAAAACAAAAGGATTAAAAGGGATATACAAGGCCCTATCAATTCACAAATAATGCTTTCAAAATTTTTATAAATTTATCAAAATAAACTTTTATTTTTATTAAAATATATTTCCCTGGAAATAAAATCCAGTAGTACTTAAAAACGATTTAAGTTTTCATCTAGGCCTTGTAGAGTTAAAACCTATTAATTATACTTCTCTAGCTTGTTGTGCCGACAGGTATACTTATGTGATAAAAAAATACATAAAAACAAAGGGAAAACATGAAATGACTAACATACTTCTCGAAATCACCTCAAGCAATTGTTATTTTTCTTTTTAATTTGAGTCTTTCATCAAATTGTCAGTGTGAATGACAGGGATTCATTTACATATGAAACAAATTTTAAAGTTTTTTAAGGGATATTTTTTGTTTGTAGCAAATAAAAATTATGAAAAATAAAACAATTTAAGTAGGATATAGAGAACTTCTTTTTATGAAGTTTTCTGACAACGTTGTTCCAATTTTAAGTCATAGAATTTCTTAAACGTAATAAATATAAGGAAACATATTGCAAAAAATATTTTTATTAATTATTATTTATAGAAATTAAAAAATAATAATACAATTACAGTGAAAATATAATTTTAACGAATCAAGTTTATTAAAATTAATTTATATATTTTTTTAATAATTTATTTATTTATTTAATCCATTTCCTACCATTGCTGGGTTTTCGCATCAATAACTTAACCTATACAGTAACTAACTTAGTTTACGGCCAATGATGATTTTTATACATCAAAGTTTAGCTTGGAATGTTAACTAAATGAATTCAGAAAAAATTTAAATTCAGACAAATTTTTACTCCTGGTAGGGTGAGTCAATAAATAGGCCTTTTTAAAAATTAATAAAATCATCCGAAAAATGTTTCAAAACATCTGGATTAACTTTGTAAATGATAGCTAGGACATCAAAAAATAAGAAAATAATCAAGTTTTTGCTAATAATTTAGTGAGGTAGGAACACCAAGTACCCAAAAATGGTCCATTTGGGGTAGTGCGATTTAGCTATATTACGGGAGGTGGTGTAATAACAATACATAATAATAATAAGAAAAGATATGCCAAAGAAAGGATTTGCTAAAGAAATCCAGAAAATGTTAAATGTTTTTTAATGAATTACTTTTCTGCAATATATTAAAGAGGTACAATTTCGTAATTATCAAGAGATTTTTTCTATAAAATACTGCGATATTTACTTACGATGCCAGTACATGTTTGTCCTTCAATGAAGTAGGATTAAAGGGATGTCATATTATACAATAAATAAAATCGCAAACGATTACAAAAAAAATGTCATTTAAAATGACACCAAAATAAAATCTCGAAGGATATCCAGGACATAATATAAGAATAACCTGTGGCTGATATTCCGGTTAGAAATGAAACAAACTAACTTTTTTCTAAATAATGTTATAATTTTTAAATTATAATAAGTCGAGAATAACTGTGGTTATATGAAATATAAATTACAGATAAAAAATAGTCCATAAGCTAACTTGAAAACAAAAGTAAATTAACCAAAGATAAACTTGACATGAGATTAGGCCGAAGGATCAAAAATACTTTACCGACCACCATGTTTAGATGATCCACAAACACATAAGCAAATACAATGTGCATTAATATTCAAAATATATAAATAAATAAAAGTTTTTCAAATTTTTTCAGACCACGAAATGAAAAATAATTTAGAAACACTCCCACATTCTTCCAAAATGTCCAAGAATATTAGTCTGGGAAAAACATCTTTAAACAGTTGACTTCTTTAATTGAAATTGTTACTCTGATGTTGTAAGAAGAGGAAAATACTTTATGGGTGTTTATCTTATATATAAAGGTCTTTGATTGAGTTCTTCTTAGGCCAATCTCAACTTTAAAAATTAGGAATTTAACAAAATTTTAAAAATTGACAAATTTTTTATAAATTTGTCTTATGGGGAGATATTTGCTCCAAACTCCTCCGAGTTTACATTAAGAAAACATTAAAAAGAAATTATTAAACCTGAAACAAATGAAACAAATTTTATTAGTGAATAAATTCTACCACCTTTTTTGGAAAAAAGCCAAAAGATATGCATTTTTTCAGTACGTAACTTTTTATTGGATTCTTATTTGATTCTACAGCAATTATATTTAGAATTTTATAAGAAATGTGGTAATTCATAAAAAAATTAGGAGTCATATTAAGCCAGGCCAGTTAAAAAAAAATTAAAAAATGAAACAAAACTATATTTTGACCAGAGATGACCAACTTTAGAGATTCTCCCATTATACCTCTTCCCCACTGGGAATCTAGGAATGTTCCAAATCAATCCAAAACACCTCAACTCTAATCATGTAAAATTTGTTTAAGATATCTCCAACGGCTCACAAGTTACAGAATTATTTCCAAAAAAAAACGTCTTAGAGCAACTATTCAACGTACTATTCTTCATTATCATAATTTTATTCAATGAACGTGTTCATTACAACAAAATACGAATAAGTTGAATAAAAAAACTTGTTATTAGAATAAATGTATTTTAAGACTTCACAGAAAAAAGTATAAATCGACTTTAGTTATGAAATTGCTAATATTAATTAATTCTTAATTGATTTTTCTCCAATCATCCAAATGATAATAATAATAATAATTACAGTAATTGATATTATTATTTTTGATTTAAAATTGACTTGAATTTAATTTTATTTTTATAGACGATACTTTCATTTTATTTTTTAAAGACCTGTCAATTTATTAAAAAATTATTCCAAACCAATTAGAAAATTATAATCAACTTTATAAATTATGTAATAATTAATATAATTAATTTCCAAATCAAAGTTAGTTAATAATTTTATTAAAAAATAATCTGAAATATTTTTGTCTGTATAACTAAACTTGATATATAGTTATTTTGTTCGGTCGAAATTAGGGAACAAATTCTTTGAAACAACGACTTATTTGTGTAACTTGTTGCTTTAATAAGTTTAAAAGGTGTACATCTCTGGAAATATTTAAAAAGATGTGTATAAATTCTTTTCAAACATGTCCAATTTTTGAGATATAGTCTTACTTTAATGGCCAGCAGACTGAAAAAATGTAAATTCCTTTAAAAACATATAACAACAATATCATTATTTTACTTTAACCATCTAATTTATTGTCTCTGCCATTATCATCATTACATAATATTTATTTCAATATATCAATATCAATATATATAATAAAACCTTTTTTTTAATATTCATGAAAATCAAATTCCAGAAAATCTCTAATTTAATAAAAAGTATTTAAGTTATAAAGTCCATTTAGTTATTGTCAGTGACTAAGTATAAAAAAATATCTATTAAACTATCATCAAATTGTATAAATATTTATGAGGGTGTATTTGTGTGAATATTTTTATGAACAAATAAATAGAATAAACAAAATTATTAAATAGAATAAATTTGAATATTTATTAAGGAGGATTTAGTATACAAATGAAATATTTATATAAACATTTGTAATGTAATAAATATACACACATACTATCATACTATTCTGTAGATGTAGTTAAAAAGTACTTATGTTTTCAGGCAAACAGTAGGTGGCCAAATAATTAGGGATGGGAGATGAAATAATTCTTTATGAAAAATTAAGACTTATACTAAAAGGTAAATAAATAAATAAATAAATAAATAAATAAATAAATAAATAAATAAATAAATAAATCACTTCTTTAAAAAATGTCTATTTAAAGGAGAAAATTAAAATTTTATATGAAAACATAAATAACTAAAAACGCTATTTTCACAAAACATATCTCCAGAAAAAAATAAAAAATAAAATTTCACAAAAAATGAGCTGATTGCCTGTCATTGCAAGGGTTTTATTCAACAAAAACCTGTTAAGTATATACATTTTGTATGAAAAATGTAATTTTAATTTATATTTTGTCACATGTCTTCTAGAGTAAAGGAGAGTCCAACATGAGGTTTTTCATGAGTATAGATAAGATATGTGTTAACACTGTATAACTTTATAAGAATTTAAAAAATAGTACACTTTTATTAAGTTTTTAAATTTTTAAACCGTCATATTTTTGAACCGAAAAGAGAAATGGATCTAAAACTCTAATGGTCAATACGTGTATTAAATTTCCTTGAAATTACAGATCCGATTGCATTTTGACATGGAATCACTGACTTCGAAATACTTTAAAAATATAATAAATCATCATCGAAGGAAAAAGTACCACAAATTCAAGAAGTACAAACAGGTACTATAAAATCCCCTCTTATGGATTCGCATTCACTTGGGACCACATATACTTAATTTCAAATTTCTAAGATCATAACCATAGATAATTAAGAAAGTATGATTAAAATAACAAAAAAGTACCACAAAGTCTCCTCTTATGGATTCTCATTTACTAAGGATCACACATCCCTAATTTCATGTTTCTACGTTCATAACCATAAAAAAATCAAAAAGTATCATTAGAAGAACGAAAAAGCACCACAAAGCCCCCTCCCCCCCCCTCAGTCAACATCGTATCATTTGTATTTAATTTTATATTTCTAGGTTAAATATTACAAAAAATGTAAAAAGACCAATCCACAGAACCACATATCTTTAAGCACAACAAATTCCACTATTATGAATTCTTATTTACATTTGACTTCATTTTCTTAATAACATGTTTAATGGAATTGAAAATTAATTTTTAAGTTTGAATAAAATATAATTTTACGCCCTTACCCCTTTTTGATATTTTTTCACTTATCGAAGTATCATAAATTGTATTCCAATAAATTTTTAAATTGTAGTGGTATCCATATTAAAATACTCATATGAATATTTCAATATATAAAAAAAAAAAATATTTTATGAAAAAAGTACCAAAAATAGGTACGATTTTTCCCTCTTAAACATTTGAATTTCTAAAAAGTACCAAACTGGTACTTGTCATTTTTTGATAAGTTATGAATACGATATAAATTTTATCTGTATGTTGATTGGTTTCAAAGAAACATATGGTGCCAAAAAAAAGTACCAAAATACAGTTTTTACCGCTTTTTCCCTAAAACGGTCGATTTTTAGAAAAGTACTAGACAGCTGTCCGATTATAACTTTGAATAACGATAACTGTTTCAATTTTTTTTTTTTTTTGTATGTTTTTAGTTGTGAGTTATAAGGTTACCGATTTTACCCCCTAAACATTCGAATTTTCAAAAATTCCCTCTTAGTGGATCTATATAGATAGAGATCTCCCAACATTCCAAATTTCGTCTCTCTATGTAGATTTTAAAAAAATCGTGAAAATGATATAATATTTATTACAGCGAATTTCGCTTCATAAAAAGCGCTTTTTGAAAAAAAATGTTGTTTGTTTCACAAAAATCGCTTATTTAACTATAAATGCTTAAGATACACAATACATGACAAGAAATTTCTGCAACTAAAACAAAAAACCCAGAATTCCATAAAAAGAGATTTAAAATTGTTTCTTTAAAACAAAAACACAGATTTGATAAAATAAAAATCTCCTTAAAAAAATCACTATTTAAAAACAGAAAATTAAAATTTTATTTAAAAATCGCGTATATAACTAGAAACGCTAGTTCCAGATAATAAATGTTTTAAAAGTTACTGTAACTAACACAAAAAACAACATTTGGATGGACTACGCCCATTTTTTATATCCGAGTTTACATTGTTTCTTAAGCTATTTGTACAAAACTTCTTTGACATTTCACTTTATATGGGAGATACGCGTTAAAGTAGATGGACCATGTACGTTTTTGGTTTATATCGACCCTCAAACTATTTATGTATATTTTCATTATATGAGCTAAAAAAATATTAAATGAAGCTACAACGGACAACTTGTATTTCATACAGACAGACAGATGGACAATGGATACCTTGTAATTTAGTATACATACAGATGGATAGACACAGCTGGATCGTCTCGGAATATAACCAGGACCCAGAAAATATATACTTTATACCATCTGTTTGATGATGGGTATAAAAATCGCAATTTCATTAAAGTAAATTACAATGTTACATAAAAAATCGTTTTTTTACTAAAAACGATAATTCCATAAAATTTTATGTTCAAATTAATAACCAGAAATTTCTGCAACTGATTACAAACATTCAGTTTTAGACTTTGTTCCTAATTTCAACAACCACCACCTGTTTTCACACTTACCTTATTCCAAAGACAAAAAAACAACAACAAAAACATAAAACCGTACTCAAATAAACTTGTAAGTATAATCAGTTCCCTAAAATATGCGTGTTGAGTTGTTAAATTATACAAAAGAAAAAAAGAAACAGTAAGAGAAAATAATAATAATCATAAAAATAAAAAACAGAAAAAATTCCAAGTACAAACAGCACAACAGCTACAACAAAGTCAACCGTCATCAGACATGCAATGTGACAAAATACTTTCTTGATCAAACACAATATGTACAACAGCAACAACAATAACAAGGAAAAAACAGATTCAATTAAATAAAATACAAAAAAAGTAAAAATAATATTATTTCTTACACTTTACATTTATTCTTGACATTCGTTTACAAAATGAAACCTTTAATTATATAAAATAAAGAACAAAACTTAACAAAGAACACAAGAAGCAAGGAAAGCAGTGAAAGTTAGAATAAGTTAGAGAAGTAGTAGCTGACTAGAATTTGCACAATCGCATAAGTAACTTGAATAACATTTTCTTTTTTTTTAATATTTTACGATTATGTAAATTTTCATCATTTATATGCAGCCATTTGAAGCCAAAACGTATAAATGAATGAAATATTTAAAAATTCATATTCGCATTTAAGTAAATTGACAGGAAATAATAAAACGAAAGATTAAAGTGTTTTGTATTAAAAAAGAATTTTGTTATAATTTTTAATCACTTAATAAAGTGAAGGAAAAGTGCACTTAGAAAATGAATGTGATTAAACAAATACAATTTTTATAATCGGTCTAGATTTTAGACTGATATTTTACAATATGAAACGATACAAAATTCTTGGTAATATGTATGTATCTCCTAAACTAAACTGCTCGAATCGAATCGAATTAAAATATAACGAAGAGATGTAGAGGAAGACTTAAGCTTTCCGAAAATTCATCTTGTTGCAGCCAGTAATATCTCGTATGGAAAAATTTAAAAAAGAGAAATTTTAAATTATTGTGTAGTTTGGTATTCGAATGTTGGTACCATCCTAAGGTTCCAATCGAACCAATATAACGTCAGCGTGACAAAGAAGATATTCAACTGCTCACTCCTATTCACCATTACAGCAACGTCTAGTTGCATGCGCCCCAGCGACTAGTGCCCAACAACGTAGCTGAAGGGTTCAGATGAAATTCGTACGAGATTCACTATAATGGGTTTAACTCTGTCTTACTGAGCAACGTTCGATAAATAACACCGAGAACTCTGCGGCACAGGGTTTCTCAGTCTTCTAATGTTCATTAAAAATGTTAATGTTATTAAAAATTAAAAAATGAAATTTAGAAGAACGAAAAAGTACCAAAAAATTTCTTAATAAAGGATTTTTTCTTTCAGAACCGTTTATGTTTAATTTTAAGCTTCTACGTTTGATATTATAGTAATTTAAGAAAAGTACCATTAGAAAAATAGAAAAAGTACCACAAAGTTCTCCTAATGAACTCTTATCACTATAAGACTACACATCGTTAATTTCATATTTCTAGGTAGAAAATTCGAAAAGTACCATTATAAGCAAAAAGTACCAAATAACATATAACATATAAATTGAACGTAAATTAGAAAAATTCTTAATTTAATTAAATTTACATATAACAGATATACATAACTAAGCATTTTATAATTACTATTACTTTGCAAAAATTTAATGTTCAAATTGTATGCCCAAATCCCTTTTGGTACTTTTTTCTCTTGTTGATGTAGCTAAAATTGAATTTCAATGAATTTTAAAATTGTGGTATGATTCAATATTCATATGTATGTCTTAGTAAAAAGAAAAAAGTTCCTACAATAGGTAGGATTTTTGACTCGAAATTTTTAAATTTTCCAAAAGTACCAAACTTGTATTCTTCAATTTTTAAAAAGGTACTAATTTGATGTAAAGTTTATTTCTATATTTACTAGTTTACAAGATTTTTTCTTCTTAAGAGACGAATTTCAAAAAAGTACCTGTCCTTTTTTTCATGAATAACTTTTTTTGTATCTCTGTTAATTTAGGACATATAAGGGTATCGATTTTATATGTTTTACCCCCTAAACATTAGAATTTTCTAAAATCCCGTTTTAGTGCATCTATTCAGTAGGAGTTTAATCTACAGTCCATTTTTCTTGTGTCTAGCTTTATAAGTTCGGGTTATGCGATATATGCTTCAATATATGGTGAAAGCTCTTTAATTGTACATATCGCGATTTGCGATTTAACGTAAGAACTTAAATCAATTAAAAAAATTGGATCAAAGGCTTAGTAATTACTAATACCGTGTTTCCGAATTGACTGAGAAATTAATGTTTCCCTGTGTTATTATTTCATTCCACTAAGAATCGTTGAAATAACTTTAATATGTAGGGAGCAAAATTAAATCAATTCCAAACTTCTGTATTCACTACTCCTAACTGGCAAAAAGTTACTTGGCTTACAGCTCAGGCCTTAAACGGGGGGCTGAACCCCAAAAATGCATACTGGTTATTGAGTGATCATACCAATTCTATTTTAAGGAGCAAACTGTTTGATGGCCAGCCTTAGAGAAAAACCAGCAGGTAAAGTTCAAACGTTTGATAAGTATGATATCGATCATATTAATAGGTGCCCTTAGAAATATCCCATCTAAGGCATTGTTCACTGTACTAAATTGGTTAACGCTAGTCATCGTAGCAAAGATGTGGTCATGCAAACGTTTTCGATGACACATATCGAGACTTTATGATTGACAACACCTATGTTTGACCCTGGATTCATGGTACACATACCGGAAAGAACCACATATCATCGTAAATAGTTCAAAAACAGGAAATAGGTTGATCATTACCATCTCCTATGTACAATTGGACCTGTGACTGTCCCACAGGTTACTCGATTACTGTAGAATTATACAGACTGCCGCACAATGGGTGCACTATAATGAAATGTGAAATAGGAATATTCACAGATTTACTGACAGCAAAGCGGTCATTAGTTCCCTATCAGGTGTGTATACCACATCGCCGATAGTCCGTGAATACCGCTTGTGTTTGGAGGAGATCGGAAGACATTCTTTGGTTACCCCCATATGGGTTCCAGGGAAACAGATAGACTTGCGTGTGCAGCAGTCAATTCGGAACAATATGGTTAAATAGATGATATATGCGCTCTCTTTTTAATGGATAATCAGTTAATATCAAGCAAAGGTGGATACTAGAACCCAGTTGTATAGAATGCAGGAAACTCTGACCCGTGATGGAAGAACAACGAACAATGCACTTGTTGAAGCTGTCAAGGTCCCTTCTAAGACACCTTATTGGTGTCATTACAAGTAACTGGAATATCGGCTTACAAGCTAGAATATTAGAACAACAACTTTTTTAGGAGTTGCAAAGACAAGGAAGAAAAAGAAACCACGGAAAACCTTCTATGTCACCACCAGTCTTTTGAAGACCAATGACAACGGCCATTTGTACTAAGAATATTAATAGCGAAATCCTGTCTCAATACCATTGAGCTATTCAAGATCAACAAAAAGGTTAGATGGTCGGAAAGATTAGACCTTGAAACAGTGGTGATTTTTTTGGTAACACAACGGTATCTTATAGGGACCTTATTGAGCTAAGCCTAATAACGCTTCCAATTATTATCTTTTGAAATATGAAAAAACTTGTTTATTAAAAATTTAATTTTAATTAAAAATATTTTATATAGAAATAAATATAGAATTTACGATTTTTAAACTTTTAAATTCGTTGTTAAAGTAAGGACTGCGAACGATAAAATCCGCGCACTCAAATCTGCTTATAGAAAGTAAAACAATGGGCGAATTTTTTTAAGTGATATTTTAATCAATGAATTTTATGTTCAAATTCTAAACATTAAAGAATAAATTACTTCTTGTTGATTTTAAAAAAATATCTGTTAATTTCCAGAGTTATTCTAATTAAAGATTTTATTGTCTTTCGGTTAACTTTTCGCTCGAATAGATCCAATTATTTTTAAACTCGGTTTTATTTTATGATGTGCTTTTAAATTATTTTTTTCTTTCAATTTCATGATATTACGGTATAAACACTTAAATACTTTCTTCGAAAAGGGAGATATATTTTTCAAAGGCTCTCATTCACGTATATTTCTGTGTTAATGGAAGCATTTTTTTTTAAGAATGAAATCCTTTTTTCTCGCATATGCATATGGGATTCCCAAATCAAAAGCTTTCTTGTGAATTTTCATATTTTGATGCACGACATTTTTCTACCATAATTCCTTTAGCTTGGAACTTGAAAAAACTTTAGCCTGTTCGAATGTTTCATCGCCTATTATGCACTAATGATAATTATGAAAAATATTTGACTGAATTACGTTCACGTTATTTTCCCCCAAATTCTTGCTTGCATTTCTAAAATGATGTTTTAACTCACTTCATACGTCTTGAGGCTAAATTTCTTTAAAAATTACCTGATAAGAATTTTAAGTAGTTAACTTTTTATGACACTTTACTTCTAGAGATCGGAGTCGTAAGTTTAAATTTCGCACACTGCTAGTGGGAATAATGACAAATGTACTCCAGTTAACAGATTTTTTTATATTTCACAACATCAAAAGCTATAAGCCCAAGAGCATGCACGGATTTTTTCGTACGCAGTCCTTAGTTAAATTTGACACTCTATATATCTCGTGTTATCCCAAGGTAACTGTAAACTAATTTTTCTGAAAAATTAGGTACTTCTCTTTAACTCCATAAATTCTATCTGACCACTAGTTTAGGATATACAGATTTAATACCAACATTTTCTCAATACACTCCACTGTGTAATATGTGATTCTTTTCGCATTTCATACCCACGAGAGTATTGTATTGTTAATAAGATTAATATTAACTAACACAATTAAATCTACATATATTTCTAATCACTACAATTCTATTTTATTTAAATTACATGTGTACACTATTCTTCTATGTTTTTTTTTTCAACCATTTTATTACTTACCCTTCCAAGTGTTTTTATTATTTTTATTAAATTCATTTATTTACATAAATGTTTGCCTCAAGAATGCAAGTGCTTGTTTGTATAATTAAAAAATAATTAATTATATGTTGCATACTTTTAGGTTGCAGCTCTTAATTAAAGTAACCTCTGTTTTTTTTTCTATTTTCTTTAACGTCTATTTATGAGAGCGGTAATTAAGGCTGCATTTATTGTTGTTTTTGTGCTTCTTACATACACATATACAAAGCAGTTGCATAGAAGTAGTGAAAGTATGTGTTTTAGTAGTGGTGCCATTGACTAAATAAATAAATGAATAAACAAACTAGAAAAAAGTGTAAATAAAAATGAAAATAATTTTAGAATAAAAAAAATGAAAAATATAACCATGAAAAAATTTCAATAAACAAGGTAAAGTATTTTTATACAACATTACATTTATTCTCTAACACTTCCCACTATTTTTTTTATTCATCTAACAAATGTTTATAATTTGTCTGCTTTAAAATCATAAGGATACACCCTAAATGCGTGCTACTAAAATAACAAGAGTATATTAATTTAGTTGTATATGTGTGTCTATGTATACTTAGTATGTATGTGCACTCAGGCTATATATCACTTATGGGTTTTTTGTTTCATAGTACAGCAAGTGCTTACACTTTTTTATATTACACATAAGTAGGGGGGCTTCAATTTGTCGGCAATCTGCAAAGAGAGTGAAATTTAAAATATTATTTTTTTGGTTTTAAAATAATAAAAGATCATTTAAAATTTCATGTCCTAGAAAAATAAAATTTCACAACTTGATTCAGAATATGATTTTTCTTTTTCTTAGTATTTTAGGTATCATCCTATTTATTTTAATATATATATTGAGGGTAGATGTTTTTATAATGTATATATATTTTTGCTATAGGTTATATTGTGCTGCTATTGCAGTTGTTGGTTTCATTTAATTGTTAGTTGTATGCAAACAATATTGTTTGCGTTAAAAAAAATGAAATTATTTATACAGGGTATTCAATTTCTAGCCGTAAAACAGATTCAGTTAGCTGAACAAAATTTTTGCTAAATGAATTGAATACTTTTAACAGCTCAGAAATAAACGTTACACAGTGGTTTCAAAACTATTTTTTAAAAATTTTGAAACTATGGAACCGTTAAAGATATCTTAATAAAATATGTCGGTCAAGAGCTGAGATGCTATCAAGTTGATTTGAAAGGGTACAGGTTCCTAACGGGTTAAGGGGGAAGTGGCTGGTTTTTTTTTTTTTTTTTTTGAATACGCGCCAAAAATTAATTTATGATATGATAAAAAAGAAATTTTATATATAGATAGTACATGTAAATATCTCAAAAAAAAAATACCCTTACATATGTAAGTCATCTATTTTTGTTGAGGCCCCAACCGAGGACGATGACAAAGACGATTTATTGGACATCGACATGGAGCCCCTCCTATAAATGTGACCCCCCGGTCGC
>MINK01173369.1:2520-18661 GCA_001735545.1 Phormia regina
AGAAAATTTCGTAGTCAATTGGCTGCAATTTTCTTTAGAAAATTTCGTAGTCAATTGGCTGCAATTTTCTTTAGAAAATTTCGTAGTCAATTGGCTGCAATTTTCTTTAGAAAATTTCCTAGTCAATGGCCTATAAATATTCTTCAGAAAATTTCGTAGTCAATTGGCTGCAAACTTCATTAGAAAATTTCGTAGTCACTTGGCTGCGAACTTCATTAGAAAATTTCGTAGTCAATTGGCTGCGAACTTCATTAAAAAATTTCGTAGTCAATTGGCTGCAATTTTCTTAAGATAATTTCGTAGTCAATTGGCTATAAATTTTCTTAAGAAAATGTCATAGTCAATTGGCTATAAATTTTCTTTTGAAAATTTCGTAGTAATTGGTTATAAATTTTCTTTTTGCTTTAGAAAATTTCGTAGTCAATTGGCTATAAATTTTCTTTAGAAAATTTCCTAGTCAATTGGCTATAAATTTTCTTTAGAAAATTTCGTAGTCAATTGGCTATAAATTTTCTTTAGAAAATTTCGTAGTCAATTGGCTATAAATTTTCTTTAAAAAATTTCGTAGTCAATTTGGCTACAATTTTCTCTAGAAAATTTCGTAGTCAATTGACTATTTAAATTTTGCTTTTATTATTACTTTTTTATTTTGTGCATGTTCTTTTTTATTATTAATTTCTTTTAAATAAATCCTCAAAATTTTGTTAAATTCCTTTTGTCCCCATTTCCTTTTTCAATTAAATTAAAATTTTAATTAACAACAAATTCAAATACTAAACAATATTATTTAAAAATGTTCACATTAAAATCCTCCATAATAAAAAAAAAATACCCCTTTCACACTGACATTTGCATGTCAATCTTACACGAAACTCTCCTAACAAATCATTTAAATGCCTCATCACTCTGAGTAGTAGTAAATCAACACAATCAACCATCATCATTTCCACACCTTTCGCACGCCCATCATACAATGCCTTTGCCCTATTCACACTATCAAACACATTTACACACTAACTCTAATCCAAATCTTCATAAATCACCGTCACAAATCAATCCAGCACAATATCATAGGCTTTCTGCGTCTGCCAACAATAATCATCATCAACTACGTGTTCCCCCTCACCATCCTATGCGTGGCACAGTAATTTCAGATATTTCATTTGAATCAGGCCTCTCCGACGATTATGCTTTACCACCCGATGCCGTATCCGAATCAACATGTCCTATGGACGCAAGTATGCCATCGCTATTAATGCGTCAGTCATATGTGGATTCACCCAGTAAGAAATTGGAGTCCTTGGAAAAGGTAAGATTGTAAATAGAGAAATAACGAAGTGTAATAGATTTTCTAATGTTTATTTTCTATCTCCCTTAGGCGGGTCATTTGGCTAAACTGGGTGGTAAATTGAAGACCTGGCGTAAACGTTGGTTTGTTTTGAAAAATGGTTCTCTAACCTATTGGAAGAGCCAACATGATGTTAATCGTAAACCCCAGGGTCAGATATTGCTGGATGAAGCCTGTCGCATTAATAAGGCGGAAGGTGCCTCCACTTTTGAAATAGACACGGGTAAGAAAGTATACTACTTAACGGCCGATTCTAATGCCACCATGGATGATTGGATCCGGGTACTACAAAATGTGCAAAGAAGAAATGCTACCAAATTGCTGTTAAGTAGGGATGATCAAAAACCTACTTTACAGGGCTGGGTAACTAAAGTTAAAAATGGTCATGCCAAAAAATGTTGGTGTGTTTTGTTGGGGAAAATGTTTTTATATTTCAAGGCCCCCAATGAAACTGTAAGTATAGAGTATTTTATAATAAAGTAAAAAAAGAACACAAAAGCTATAATTACTCTTTTTATTTCCATGACAACCAAAGCAGAATCCTTTAGGTCAGATTAATATGCGTGATGCCCGTGTAGAAGAAGTGGAACATGTTTCCGATTCAGATTCCGAAGAAAGAGAAGATCCTCAAAGTCAGGCACATTTAACAGTAGCCATATATCCTGCTCATCAGGGTCCTACTTATTTGATATTGCCCGGCAAAGCAGAAAGAGATAATTGGTTATATCATTTGACTGTGGTATCGGGTGGAGGACCCAGTGCTGGCTCACAATATGAGCAATTGGTGCAAAAACTTATGGAAACTGATGGAGATCCCAGTAAGTAAAAGAGAAAACTTTTCTAAGTATAAATATTAAATATCAAATTTCTTCCTATTCCTACAGACTGTGTTATTTGGCGTCATCCTATTTTGCTGCATACCAAAGATACTATTTCGGCTCCTCTTACTACTTTACACACCGAACCTATGCATCCCGAAGCCATTAAATTATTTAAGGTATATATTTTTAACAAAATTTTCTAAAGAAAATTTATAGCAAATTGACTAAAGAAAATTTATAGCCAATTGACTACGAAATATTCTAAAGAAAATTTATAGCAAATTGACTAAGAAATTATCTAAAGGAAATTGTTAGACAATTGACTACNNATTTTCTAAAGAAAATTTATAGCCAATTGACTACGAAATTTTCTAAAGAAAATTTATAGCCAATTGACTACGAAATTTTCTAAAGAAAATTTATAGCCAATTGACTACGAAATTTTCTAATGAAGTTTGCGGCCAATTGCCTACGAAATTTTCTAAAAAAAAAATTTGTAGCCAATTGACTACAAAATTTTCTAATGATGTTTGCAGACAATTGACTACGAAATTTTATAAACAAAATCGTAACCAATTGTCTACGTAATTTCGTAGAAAAAAATCTATTGGATTGATTTGACTAGGAAATTATCTGAATAAAATAAAATTAAAAAAAAAATAAATAAATTAAAATTATTTTCTAACTAATAAAAAATAAAATTATTATTTTAAAAGGATCTTGTGGATACAATTATAATACTGGGAATTTAGTTTGCTTAATTAGTGTAGGATTAATTTTTTTTGCTGTATTACATTTTACCATTTCCAAATCAATATTTTTTTGGGGGGTAATTTTTGTTATTTATTAATCTACCAACATATCATTAACTACGCATTCAAAGAAATAGAAAAATTCACAGAGACAAAGGGGGCAAATTGTTCTTAAGGAAAAAGAACGGTTTTAGGTTTTTAACATACCTCTTGGTTTACTATTTTTAGGACTTTCCGAACCACTACGCTTGGCGGGACTTAAAGATGATGAAGTCTTACAACTTTTTGAAGGACTGGAAGCACTGCCGGAAGTTGAAGTTTCCGTATTATCGGTACTCGAAGAGTTATGAGAATTATGTGTAAGCATAACGGCATGATCTTCACCATCACTGGAATCATCACTAGAGTCACCAGTAAAGGGCATGGAACGTATTTGAGAAGCGCGCTGTAAAAAGGGTGAGAGAGAAAAAGGAAATATTATTTTTTAAATGACTTTTGAAAAAGAGAAGCCTATTTTAGGGCTTTTATTTTTATTTATTTGTTGAAACTTAAAATTAAATTTTTCATTACATTAATTTGCTTGGAATTTTTTACAATTTTAAAATTATTTTCTTTTCCATAAATATTAAATTTGTCTGCATTATGTTCAAATATTCTTAAAATATTCAAAATCAATAATTTCTTTTTAATATTTTTTCTATTTGTTTTATCTCATAAAAATATGCACCAATTGTGTTATTTTAATGTTTAAAATTTGTGTTATTTATAAATAAAACTTCTGCTTAACCTACTAACATCATGAATATATCATGAAGCATATTTTTAGGAGCATAAACATGTTCACAGTTGACAGCAAAACGTGCTGTTTTGTTTGAATAAAATGTCATGAAATTTAGTATATTTTAAGGAGAAGGAGCTTTAAATTAAAAAAAAAAAGAAAATATGCTTTTTAAAGTTATTTAAGAAAAATAAATTAAGATTTTTTAAGACAAAAGATTTTTAAAATTTGTTTGCCTCTTAAAATAAAAGCCATTCGATTAAAGACAATTTTAACAACTAAAAACTAAAAATTTCTATTAAAAAATTCTATTTTATGACTAAACTAGCTCTCTTTTTAGCAGCCTAATTAAAAATTAGTTTTTCTATTTTATACTTCTATTTCCCAGCAGTTTTTCCTTTGTGTTAAAAAAAAAACGTTTAATTATAAACTCTTAAAATTATTAACATTTCAGTTTCACAAATATTTAAGCATTTTTAATGAGCTTTTTGAAACTTTTCCTATAAACATTCATTAGCATATTTGCTCAAGCTTAAACAAATATACTTATTAAGTGTTGCCGGCTTTTAAGGGCATTTAAAAATAAAAAGTTTTGCCATTAATTACTTTTTATTAAAATGTTGCTAAAACAAAAGAAAAAATAATAATTATTTAAATTATTTGTTAACTTGAATAACTACTTTTAGGTGCAAATTTGTTTAAAACGAAATAATAAAGACTACTTTAGGGAGTAATTTAGCAAAAGAAAAAAAAAAAAAAAAAAATAAAATAAAGAAATTATATGTAAAAAAACTTTGTGGGCAACAAAACTTATTGGCATTAAAAAAATTAGTATATAACAGTCTTCCAGTTTCTTTCTTTAATCTACATTTCAAAATACAATTAAATACAAATAAAATCCATTACATAAGTTAAGGTTTTTTTAATAAAATCAAACAAACAACTAAAGCTTAACAAAGTATTTAACATAAATTAAAAGCATTAAGCTAAAAGAAACTTAACAAAGTCTTAAAAAAATCTAAAATATTGAAAATATACTCAAAAAAATAATAATAAAATATGTGACTTCTCCATTTTTTGGCTAACACCTAAAAGTATGCTGCAATTTCATAACCTAAAAACAGATGTTTAAATGAAATTTTCTTTTAATTTTTAAGTAAACTTAATTTTTACTTTTATTTCAAAAAAACTGAAAAATTTACCAAAAAATAATATAAATATGAATACGCCTAAGAGTAGACAATGATTTTGCCATTTTATTACAGTAACAGACGTTTGAAGATTTGCATTAATTTTTTTATTTTTAAGTAAAATTTTTTATCTTGACTATTTGAGCCTAAAAATATGCAATATTTTTTGTCACTAATGAATTATTTTTTTTTACATTTTTAAGAATTTATTTTTTATTTTTAATCGTTAAAAAAATTAATTAAAAATGCAAATATAATAAAAATTGTGTTGCGCCTAAAAATATGCTACATTTTTAAATCATTTTATTATTGTAAAAAAATTGAATTAATGAATTAATTTTTTACTCATTTGCATTTAAAAATAACATTCCTATAATTACGATAATTTCGAATAAATTTATGGAACCGGATTTTTTATTCGAATAAATTAACTTAAATAATTTGATTTAGAATAAAATTTATTGTATTTATATTATCAGAATAATTTATTTGCATAATATTTTGCTTTGAAAAAACTTATTTAAATAATTTTTTTGCTTCGTATAATTTATTCGAATAAAATCTGGTTCGTGGAAAGACCAGTTATATGAATAAATTTATAATTTAATAAGTGATTTAAAATAAAAACTTACTTATTTTAAATAATTTACTTGAATAAATTTTTGCTTCGAATAATTTATTCAAATAAAAACCGGTTCATGGAAAAATCGGTTATGCGAATAAACTTAAATTTTGTTTATCAATTTGGAAAAAAATAAAATAATCGTTTTTGAGTAAAAATAATTTATTTGAATAATTTTTTGCTTCGAATAATTTATTTCATTAAATTTTTTGTTCGGAATAATTTATTCGACTAAACACCGGTTCGTGAAAAGACCAGTTATGCGAATAAATTTATAATTAAGTTAGTGATTTAAAATAAAAACTTGTTTATTTCAAATAATTTATTTAAATAAATATTTGCTTCGAATAATTATTCGAATAAAATCCGGTTCGTGGAAAAATCGGTTATGCGAATAAACTTAAATTTTGATTATAAATTTGAGAGAAAAAATTAAATAATCGGTTTTGAGTAAAAATAATTTATTTAAATAATATTTTGTTTCGAATAATTTATTTGAATAAATTTTTTTTATTCGAATAATTTAATCGAATAAAATCTGGTTCGTGGAAAAACCGGTTATGTGAATAAACTTAAATTTTGATCTTAAATTTGAGAGAAAAAATGAAATAATCGTTTTCGAGTAAAAATAATTTATTTAAATAATTTTTTTTCTTCGGATAATCGAATAATTTATTTATTATTAAATTACTTAAAATAAAAACTCACTTATTTCAAATAATTTATATGAATATATATTTGTTTCGAATAAGTTTTTTGAAAAAACCCGGTTCGTGGAAAAACCGGTTATGCGAATAAATTTAAATTCTGATCTCAATTTGAGAGCACAATAAGATAGTTGTTGTGGAGTAAAAATAATTTATTCGAATAATTGTAACATTTTTATTTCATAAGAATAAAAAAATAAGATCCAGCTGTATTTTTTTGCCACAATGTATTCGAATAAAACCGCTTTCAAAAATGCTTAATTTTCACTCACCCCTTTAACTGTCGCATAAACGGGCACCGATATATCACAGAATCCACCACTGGCTGTTTGCTGTTGCCTTGTGGGTAATTGGGGTGTGCCGGGCGCCATGCCCTCTTGCAACGAACCGGGCGTATGCCGTCCCTGATGACTATGACCTGCATTATTTAAGGTATTCGAGTGACTATTTGCTGCACTGTTAGTGGACTCCTGGATATCGGGAGGCGGTTGTGTCTGGCCATGACCCTCTAAAGTGCCACCATTTTCCGTAGAGGCTCCGGCCAAACCATCATTGGCCACCTGATAGATTTTGGCCTCCCACGAAGGAAAACGATGTAGCGGAGGTGTGGGTGGTCTGGGTACCCCACCCATTTCACTAGTCGTTGTAGTGGTACTCGAATTACCACCACTGGCCATTAAAGCTGGATTATTTTTCATCCAAGCTGGCATTTTTTCACAGGAAGGCGTATAGATTTCAGCATAATCATGAGCCGTATCTGTATCGGAACTATCGGGGCGGCCGCCATTTTTAACAGCTGCTGCCTGCTTTGATATGCTAGCTAAGGGGGCCAACTGTAGACCATCTACAGCCGCCACTAGATTACGTTCCAATTCCGTGGGCTCCATGGAAAGATTTCTTCTATGCTGGTGATGAGGATAGGAGGCAGTTAAGGGACGATTGATAATTTCTTGAGTATCTAAACTTTCACTACGACGACGATTCTCTTTGGAGGCGGCAAAATCTTGTACATCCAAACTTAAACTATTGCGTACGGGTCCTATAACACTATGACGATTCGATTGATTGGCTATATAGTTTTTGAGCAATTCCAATTGTTGATTACACTTTTGATTTTGTTCGCGTAACAATTGATTTTGTTCTTCGAGATCGCGTAATTTATTGTTGACCCACTCTTTGATTTTGGCCGCTTTGGCTTCGATTTGTTTGGCGTCTTGCAAACGCAATTGACGTTGTTCTTCGACTTGAATTTCAAGTGAAGTTATAGTTTTTTCAGCATCTGGAAGACTTGAGGATAATTGTTGTTGTTGTTGCTGACTGGCAGTTAAAGTTGACGAATTGGCTGGAGTTGTTTGCTGTTGTTGTTGAGCTTGTTGTGGTGATGATTGCTGTTGGCCTTGATGATTCGTTGAGTTGTTGGTGTTGGCTGTGGTCGGTGGAGGTTTTGGCCAT
Organism: Phormia regina; assembly: GCA_001735545.1. Classification (NCBI taxonomy): domain Eukaryota; kingdom Metazoa; phylum Arthropoda; class Insecta; order Diptera; family Calliphoridae; genus Phormia; species Phormia regina. The sequence continues at coordinate 10,191 of MINK01173369.1, forward strand.
TCACTCAACCTTTGTTCCATAGCCCGCACCTAAAAGAATAAATAAAAAATAGAGAAAGAGAAAATATTATAATTTATTTTTTAAGAAAAAGAAGCCTTAAAATATGTTACAAATTTTCTGATATTAAAAGTTTTAAAAAAAAACTTTATTAAGGTTTTAAAACGTTTACCAAAAGTTATAATTTATATAATTTTTTTTTTCTCAAAATCACGTTTAATTTTTTTATAATACGCCTGATATTATACTTTACTTTTTACATATTTTTTGTAGTACCTTCTATTTAAAGAAATACAAATTCCTTTATTATACAAAATTCCCTCCCATGTCCTTTAAAATACTCAAACATTTTTAATACAAAACTCTAAAACACTCTCAAGTTTTAATGTCTTTTTCAGCAGAAAAACTTTTGCATTTCCGCTAACACTTCGAGGAAAGTATAAATTCTTTAAAACGAAAAAATCCTTGGCAGACGACTATTGCGACATAAAATTACCAACTTTCAAAGATTGTACATTTTCAATAAGTACCTTGCTTGTTTAATGCAAAACAAAAGTATACTTTTAGGAGTTAGGGAAAAAATTAAACTAAAGCAAACTTTTAGGGGCTGATTTGAACAATAGCTTCATAACAAAATTAAAAAAAAAATGTAATTAAGCAATTCGCGTGTTTCTCTAAGACTGCATGCATTATAGAAATATATTTTATTTACAATTTAAATGCAGCTGTTAAAGGAACTTTCTGTAGGATTAAAAAAAAAAAAACAAATAGAAAGTTCCTTTTGTTTTTTAGACCCTTAAGAAACTTCTAACTTAATATTTGTTTGGGAAAAAAGTCTGCTTCTTTTGTTATCTGTATTGTTAGTAATTATCGCATTATCCTTTATACATCCTGAGTGGGAAAGTTAAGAAGAAAAAAAAAACTCAAGTTTGTATTAAAGTTAAGAATGAAGATAACAAACATTTATGGTTTTGTTGCATAACAAAAACGAGGTTTTAATAATTTGCGCACGTAGTAATGAATATATCAAGAGTTAATGAAAGAAATTATTAAAAGGACCAACTAAAAAAACAAAAATACTAAAGACTCATGACTTGTCTATCATAAAAAAGTCCAAACTTGACTATCAACAGACTATTCTATAGACTATTCTATAACCTATTCTATAGACTATTGTATAGATTATTCTATAACCTTTTCTATAGACTATTCTATAGGCTACTCTATAGACTATTCTATAGATTATTCTATAAACTACTCTATAGACTATCGATAATATTGACTGTTTTATACACAGTTCTATAAACTATTCTACAGACAATTCTGTACTCCATTCCATAGGCTATTCTATAGACTATTTCATAAACTACTCTATGGACTATTCGAAATACTATGTTATAGACTATTCTATAGATTATTTTACCTGCTATTCTATAGATTATTCTATAGGCTATTTTATAGACTACTCCTTAGATTATTTTATAGACTATTCCATAGATTATTCTATATACTATAGAGAGTGCTATAGACTAATTCTAGTTTATAGTCTTGACTATAATTTAGTCTATAGTCTTGACTATAGTCTAGTCTATAGACTTACCTATAGTTTAGTCTATAGTATTGACTATAGTCTAGTCAATAGTCTTGAGTATAGTCTAGTTATAAAATGGAATAAAATATAGTCTGACCTATAGTCATTATGTACGGCCTAGTCAAATTTTATAGACTATAGACTTGATTGTAGTTTCTATTTTAGTCTACAGTCTCGATTATAGTCCATAGTGTAGTCTATTGTCTTATTTAAAGTCTAGTCTATAGTCTTGACTATAGTCATCTATAGTCTTGTCTCTAGTCTATAGTCTTGGCTATAGTCTAGTCTATAGTCCTGACTATAAAGTAGTCTATAAGCTTGACTATAGTCCAGTCTATAGTCTAGCTTATGGTGTAGTCAATAGTTTAGTATAGTCAATATTCTTGAATGTAGTCTAATCTACAGTCTTGACTACAGAGATGTCTATAGCCTTGACTATAGGCTAGTCTATAGTCTTGACTATAGAGTAGTCTATAGTCTTCACTATAGTCTAGTCTATACTATCATTTGTGGTGAAGTCAATAGTTTTTACTTGACTACAGTCTAGTCTATAGTCTTGACTACAGTTAGTCAATAGTCTTGACTACAGTCAGTCTATAGTCTTGATTATAGTGTAGTCTATAGTCTTGAATATAATCTAGTCTATAGTCTTGACTACAAAGTAGTCTGTAGCCTTGACTAAAGTTCAGTCTATAGTCTCGCTTATGGCGTAGTCAATAGTTTTGACTATAGTATAGTCAATAGTCTTGTCTATATTCTATAGTCTTCACTATAGTCCAGTCTATAGTATTGCTTATGATGTAGTCAATAGTTTTTACTTGACTATAGTCTAGTCTATTGTCTAAATTATAGCCTAGTTTATAGTTTTGCCTATTGTTTGGTCTATAGTATTGACTTAAATCAATAGTTTTGACTATAGCTTGGACTACAGTCTAGTCAGTAGTCTTGATAATATTCTAGTCTATAGTTTTGACTATATATTTTGGTTTATAGTTTAGTCTATGATTTATTCTTCAGCCCTGACTGTGATCCAGTTTTTAGTCTTATCTATAATCCAAACAAAAACTTTGAATTAATTATAGTTAAGTATAGTCATTAGACTCAACTATAGTCTAGTCTATAGACTAAACTATAGTCTAGTTTATAATCTTGACTGTGGTCTATAGTCTTGACTTTAGTTAATAGTTTTGACTATAGTCTTGACTACAGTCTACTCAATATTCTTGACTATATTCTAGTCTATAGTGTTGACATTAGACCAGTCTATAATTTTAACTCTAGCCTTGACTACATATATTTTAGTTTATAGTTCTGGGTATGATTTAATCTTCGGCCTTGACTATGTTCTAATTTTTATAACCTAATTAACATTTTTGATTTGATTCTAGTCTGGTTTTTTGCGGTCTCTTTAATTCTGTTGTTAATCTAAACTGTTATCTCTTTGTGTAATTTTTTTAGTTGGTCCTATTTTTTCTGTTTCTCCTTGTTCCTGCTTTTAAGTTCTTTTGTAGCAAACATTAATTATGGTCAAATTAACCATGAATAATTCTTGGCATGTTTAGAAAAACACCAAACCAAAAACAGTCTTAATTACAAGTTTTAAACAGCAATATATACTTCTGCTAAAAAATGTATTTAAGAGTTTTTTGTTTCACAAAAAGTATGTAGCATTTTATATTGTTAGTAACTTTTTTCTAGCACCACAAAGTATGCAGTAGAAAAATCTTAAAACACATTACTTTTTTTTGGTTCAGAAAAACCATAAAAATGCTGCTAGAAAAATGTGCTGAAAAAAAAATGGGGAATAATGGAGAAATATGGAAATGAAAAATAAAATTTTAACTACAAACAATTTAAATTACTTGGCAGCTTAAAGTAGGCAACAGAACATTTGTTTTAAATTAAATTGTAAGAAAATGTTTAAATTAAAAATTTGGCATTAATATTTTTTATAAAAGTTTAGCTAAGCGTTTTTAAAAATATTTTATTTCAATAAAATTTTATTTAGTATGGAAGAAGAAATCTTGCAGCAAATATATGGCCTGTCTCACTCTATCGAACGTAAAATTCGTTAAATTTAAAATTTTGTTATTGTTTGCCATACATTTTTCCTTTGATACCGCGGGACAGACCCCTAGGATGGGACAGGCCCATAGACTAATAATTTTTTGGATTAATTAAAAAATACCATTTATTTTTGATGTTGGATATTATTATATTTTTACTTATTTTAAGTACTCCTTAAAGTAGGCTGTAGTTTATTTTTGTTTGTCTTATGCCTTTAATATTTATAAATTTCTTTCACTAAATTCCTTAGCCAACCAATTTCTTAAAATGTCAAAGCTTTTTCAAAATAAATTGTTTGGTTGTTAACATGGCAGCCGTGTCTGCATTCCTTTTAACAAGAAACTGCAATGCCTTAAAGTATGCTCTAGATTTTTTTCTCAGGTTTTTCTAAGAAATTTTAGTTGAGTATTAAATTGCCAGCAAAATAAGCAAAATTTCTAAATAAAAAAATATAACCAACGTGTTTTTTTGTTTTATTATAACAAAAGACATGCAACCTGTCAGTTAGAGCATAAAAATAATTTTAGGTCTTAGATTTTATAGCATTTTTCTTTTAAAGAAAATAAATAAATAGGGTTAGTTAAATGACTACATAATTTAGCAGCCTTAGGATTAAAAACAAAGATAATAAAATTTAGCTTTTTTTGGGAAATTTTTAAAAAGAAATTATTTGACCTAAAACTAAAGAAAATTTAATTTTTAATAAAATTTTCTTTGATTTAATGTAACAAAACTTTAATATTATAAAATTTAATGTAATTCAAATCTTAAAATACACATCTTTAAATGTATTATTATCATTTTATATTTTCCTTAGTCTACTTATAGGCGCCCTAATCAATTTTTATTATTGCAGCTTTTATTTTAGTAAACTTTTGCCTTTTTTTAGCAGTTTCACAGCTTCTTTTATAATATTTATGTTGACTATAAGAAGGTCTTTTAACATTTATCTCATTTTATCGTTCTAGTTCATGTGTAGTATAAGATTAAAAGCAAAGAGGGTGAATATGTTGTAGTACTTGGTATCCGGCTATTTGTATATTTATATTCTCTACATGTTTTTATTCATATATGTTTAAGCAGAAAATGTTAACCCCTAAAAGGACTTTGAAGACAATGTAAGACATAAAAGTGAAGCTTAAATAAATGCTAATAGAAATTTATTTAATATATAACAACTTTACAATCAAACCAGATTTTAGTTAATAAAAGGATTATAATTTAAAATAATTTGCCGCTTGAATGAACCTACAATAAAAGTTTAAAAAAAATGGTCCTTCGAACCGGAAAATATCACACATTTTGGCATTTTTTTAAAACAAAAATTTCTTAAAGAAAATCTTAGTTAATAAAAGAATTGCAATTGAAATATATTACCCGCTAGAAAGGACCCACAATTGAAAGTTAAGAAAAGGTCCTTCAAGCTAAAATAATATACAATTAGACCTAAAAAAATGGTCCTTCATACCTGAAAATTACACATATATCTACTCCATTGCTTCTACAAAAATTTCTTAAATAAAATATAAGATTTATATCTTAAAATAATCCCTTAAGTATTTAATACTAAAGTTTATTTTGATCTAAAATAACCTGAAATTACCATAACCAATTGGTCCTTTGCAGCTGATAATTATGCTAATTGTTTCTCATTTCCCTCCTTAATAGAATATTACATTAAAAATAAAATGTTTAAACATTAAAATAATTTAAATATAAATATAAATACAATTTAAATGTAAATATAAATACAGTTTAAAATAATACAATTTAAATGTATTATCCGCTCGAAAGGACCCACAATTGAAGTTTAAAAAATGTCCCTCAAGCTAAAAAAAAAAAACATAGAATTAGACTTAATTATTCAACTCAATTTCTTCTAACAAAAATTTCTTAAAATAATCCGTAATTAAGTTTTTTATTCTTAAGTTTATTTTAAGCTAAACTAACCTACAATTACGATTAAAAAATTAGTCCTTCGCAACTGATAACTGATCAAATTTTTTTCCCAGTCCATTTTTTAATGAAATATAACATTTAAAATAAATCATTTAAACATTATAATAATTTAATATTTTATTCTTATAATTATTTTATATAAAAATGATTTACAATTAGAGTTAAAAGATGGTCCTTCGCACATGACAATTACACAAATCCCTTGTCCTTCTTCTCTTCCAGAAATTTCTTTAAAAATATGTTTTTTAAAATAAAACATTTAATTATTTGAATAATCCTTAAACAAATATTTAATTCTTAGGTTTATTTCAAGCTACAATAATCTACAATGGTCCTTCGTACCTGATAATTACACATACCCAGCGGGAAAATATGTTAGTGCTTCCTCCCAACAGGCCTTTTTAAATGCCTCCGAACAAACTTTAAACACATTCCTTTGTGCCTTCTGTAAAAATTCCTTAAAGAATGCCTCGACTTCCTTTAAAAAAATCCCGTACTAATTCTTGCTTCCATTTCATTAGATGGAAAATAGAAGGTGGCACTCACCTACTAACTTTCTCATTACGAACAGAAAAAATTGTAATTATGAGACTTACAAACCTCAAACTCATTTAGTCTTGTTTAAAGTGTCGATAAAGTGTCTTTTTTTAGATATAATTAATACTATTTTTTTAATAGCATTCAAAATATAAAAGAGAAAATTTATTTAAGAGTCCTTGCCATTTTATTTCTTTTTGGAAGGGAAAAGGGGAGGCCTTGACTCCAATGACACACCGTGTAAAAAAGAAATAGTATTGCAATGCGAGTGGCAGGCCTTGTAGATCCTAAATAAGGCATTTTATAATTTATCTTCAGCCCTTCTATTTCCGACTGGGTATATTTACTCCATTTACTCTACAAAAATTCTTGAATAAAATATAAGTTTTATACCTTAAAATAATCCCTAATTAAGTATTATGTTTATTTCAAGCCAAAATATCCTGCAATTATAATAAAAACATTGGTCCTTCGCAGCTGATAATTACTCTAATTGTTTCTTATTTCCTTTTTTAATAAAATATAATATTCAAAATAAATCCTTTAAATTTAAAATAATTTAATATTTTATTTTTTAAAATTTTTAATGTAAAAATGACTTACAGTTAGTGTTAAAAAAATGGTCCTTCATATCTGATAAATAAGTCTCTTCTCAATATATTCTACCAAAACTTATTAAATAAAACATAATATTTAAATACTAAATAATTCCTTATGAAGTATTTTATTCTTAAGTTTATTCCATGTGAAAATAGCCTACAATTATAGTTAAAGTAATGGTCCTTCGCACCTGATAATTACTTCAATATATTCTTTTACTCTTCTATTTTCTTTTAAAAAAATGTCCTTATCCCTAAGGAATATTTAAATTTTATATTATTTAAATATTCCCTAGGGAAGGTTTTTATTTATTTTTAGGAAATATTTAATATTTTATTAAGTTTCACATTTTGGTCCTAGGAACCAACAAATTTGAAAAATTTTATTAATTCAAAATTTCTTTAATAAAATATAGCATAATAAAATTGACACAAATTTATTATTATTTTAATAAAAAAGCAACAAAACAATTCAATCTTAAAAAGTCATTAAAAGTTAAATAAAAACTAGTCATTCGAACCGGATAACTTCGCAAATATTTGCTCATTTTATTTTTCAAAAACATGTTCATATAAAATTTTTTACTTAAATCAATCTATCTCTATTAACTATAAGCTTCTTAAAATTGTTCCAATATTTAAAATTTAAAAAAAATCGTCCTGCGAACCTGATAATTTCCTTAATTTTTAACAATTTTGTTTCTCAAAATGTTTTCTTATCTTCAAAACTTTTTTTTATAAAATATGAAAAATAAAATACATACAAAAAACTTTATTTCAATATTAAAGAGATTTTAAGAGCAAAATAAATCTGGTCCTTCGAACCATATAATTTCTTAAATGTTTTCTTATGTTTTTTCATCAAAATTTCTTAAATAATATAATATAATAAATTATTGCGATTTATTTTAATATATATTAAGATAAATAGCAAAAATTCCTTGAGATTTCTAAACATTTCCTTCTATTTCAATTCTCCTATGTTCAAAGTTCTTAAAAATGGTCCTGCGAACCCGATAATTTTTAAAATCTTTTAATTTCTTTATTTAAATCAAAATGTTTATAATGTTTTTTACTTCTTAAAGGTTTAATTGTTTTAAATTTTCCCTGCAGAGGGTTAAGTGTTGAAAATATTTTCATCTTGACTGTAATAAAACTTCCAATAAAAAGAGTAAAATAAAAATAAAACATATATTTAATGTTTATTATATTGTTATGTTAAAAAATACCAGCTGATGTCAGCAAATTTTCTTGTCCTTAACGTAAAAAATAGCACAAAAAATAAATTGGAATTTAAATTATAATAACCAGCTAGAAAGCTAAACTATGTGATTGGAAATTAAAGTCTAGAAATAGATAAAAAAAAAGGCTTAAGAAATGTTGTTCAAAATTTAGGAAATTTGTAGAATAAAAATATAATTTAATTGAAGAAATATAAATGGACATAAAGGAAATTCAAAAGAAGCTTTAAGAGAAATTTAAGGAAAGATGTTTATAAAGTTTTAATTAAGCTTTAAATATAGGTTTTTATATGAAATGTAATTAATTATTTATTTTAATATAAATTAAAATTAATTTTTTTATGAAAAATTCTTCTAAATTAAAGGATGTTTGAACATGACATGGAATCCGTTGTGACATGGAATCACTGACCTCGAAATCCCTTAAAAATATAATAAACCATCATATGAACGAAAAAGTACCACAATGTCCCCTAATGA
>MINK01173370.1:0-20872 GCA_001735545.1 Phormia regina
TGATATGAACAGAAAATGAGAGAATAAATGAGAGGAATAGTAAAAAGCTCACGAAAAAATTTATATAAGAAAACAAAAACAATTTGGCAGTAACGCGAGGTGCGTCGATGAAAAAATTGTAAAACAGCTGTTCTTACGAGTATACTTTCTAATTATACTATGATTGGTTCCCAAAGATGTAAGAGATTACGAAGACGGATCATAATTTATAAGTATTTCTATAAAAGTTTATAACATACATTTTTGTATTTATTGTACTTCTAAAGAAATTATAAATGGTAGATATCAGGTTAAAAATTTAAAACAAAGATATTACCTTTTTAACGACATATTCACTGATTTTATTACACCAAAAATTCAAAGGTTAAAATTCAACATATAAAATTGAAAAAAAGGTATTTTTAAAGTTATTAAAAAAATATGATTGATCTAGCTATTTTTTTTACTTATGTAAAATTTCAAGATGGAAGTTATGATACAAAATAAAATCTTATTAGCAATATATTTGGACTATACAAAATAAAATTTTTACTTTAGTGTCACTTTATACACTTAATTTAATTCATAATTTCAAAGGTAAAAATACGACTAACAAAAATTAAACCATTATACAATCCGAAAACTATATCTTTAAAATTCTTACCAAATTATACAATGAAATCACATCTCCATACTCCATAATTTTTAAATAACGCACCGTCCAGACACGTTTTTTTCATGTTCGAGCAATGAACAAAATTTTGTGCGCACATGCATTTGGATAGTGTGGACCCAATATGTTCTTATTTTGTTTTTATTTGCAGACACCCATGTCTGCCATCAAACGTCGTTTTGTATGCTAAAGAAGGGGCGCTGAATGTAAAAGTATCGAAGGGACACTGTCGACAAACAAAAAATTATGATTTGCTCCCAAATGTTCTGCTCACTCATAACAAAATGGAAAAAATTTTCTGCCGACGTTTTGTTCATGTGCCAACAAGAAAAAGGCTAGTATAAACGGTACGTTACGGCAAACGTTTTCTATTATAATTGATAGGAATAAATATTTTACATTTGCCTCTATAAAAGTTTGTTTAATGTAGACATAATGTTACCTGCTTTACCTGATTTCTGTAACTATGTGACACATTTTTTATTAGGGCTTATCAAATCGACTTTCGAATTTCGACTTTTTCCAATAAGTCGAAAAGTTGTTTAAAAAATTGTCGAAAAGGCGGAAAAAGTCGAAAATAGTCGGAAAAAATCTGCTATATAGAATCAATCATATAGAATTTCCGAGTATTTGTCAACTGTAAAAGCAACTAAATTGTTTATTTCCATCCCAAGAGTAATTTTTAAAAACATATTTTTATACCCACCATCAAAAAGATGAGGGATATATTGATTTTGCCATGTGTAACATGTCGAAATAATCGTTTAAAACCCCATAAAGTATATATTCTGGGTCTGTACATGATTTCTGTAACCATGTGGGACATTTTTTATTCGAAAGCCTTGTATAACAACAGGGTGAATAAGAGTAAATACGTTATTTTTGTTTACTTAAATGATTACTATAATAAATTATTTTTCGATTCGAAATTTTTCACTCGTTACTGCTTCGATACACGACTTATAAACAATTTTAATTGAAAAATAGTTTTGTTATTTATTTAGCCATGACAACAACCACATTTGTTCAAATATTTATTCCGAAAATTATTAACAGTGTTGTATTTACATATTATCATTGACATTTACACACAGTACGGAACACACATCAGCTGTCCAGCGTATTTGGATTTAATAGTTGTTTGGTTTAAAACTTGGGTAAATTAAAAAAACATAAACAAAAGATTGTGGACTTAGATAAATAATGCTTTATAGCCACATGTAAAAAGCATTGCCAGCTATAACTTTTTTTTGTTTTCCAGTAACCTAGCAACAAAAAAACCGACAATAACAAGTCATTTTTAGCATTTCAATAATAAAAAACAGTGTACATTAATCAAATTGGTTTTATTTGTGTTTTATTAAATAATAATAAAATATTAATTTTACTGTGGCTTGAAATTACAATTAAAATGTCTTCAAAACCGATTATTTGTTTTGATTGTTCTAAAAATGAACGTTTTCAAATTTCCGATAATTATAAAATGTTACATCGCAAATTGAAATCCCAGTGGAATATAGAACAGTGAGTAATTGTTAAAAAATTCTAACTCTAATTGATAACTTTTTGTTAATATTTTAAGAAATGATCAGGAATTGAATATGGAGAAATTGGCGAAAGTAAAAATATTTATTTTGGCCGGACCACAAGATCATTTTACCGAAGATGAGTTTCAGGTTTTAAAAAACTATATAGAAAATGGTGGCTCTTTGTTGGTGGTGTTGGGAGAGGGTGGCGAAAACGAATTTAATACTAATGTTAATTTCTTTTTGGAGCAGTATGGGATTTATATAAATAGTGGTAAGAAAAAATTATATATTTTTTGTAAATAATTTTTTTTAATTTTAATATCTATTCCAGATACTGTCATACGCCCTCACTATTATAAGAATTTACATCCCAAAGAATGCTGTATAGGCGGTGGTGTGGTATGTGAGTCCATGTGGCGTTATCTGCTTAAACAATCTGTTGAAATAGTGGACTATGATTTTAGTGATGAAAAATATAAATTACATTTTCAATACCCTTACGGAGCCACTTTAAATGTTTCCGATCCAGCAAATGTTTTAATGACAACAGGACCTGTTGTATATCCCTTTAATCGTCCCTTAATGGGTTATTATTGTAATGATAAACAGGGTAAAATATTGGCTTTGGGTTCAGGTTATATGTTTCATGATAAATATTTGTCCAGCGATAAAACTAATGATGCTATATTGGAGTATATAGTCAAATTATTGGGTAGTGAAGAGATTAAATTCAATCATTTGGATTTTAATGATGTAGAGGTGGGTTTAAAAAATGAAATAATAATAAAAATAAATATTTTTAATTTTCTTTTATTATTTCAGCTTAATGATAATAAAACCTTTAGCGATATAGGTTTTATAGCCGATTTACCCAAGGCTTGTTTAATTGATTCTATAGGTTCTGAAATTCCGGCCGATTTTAAACAAATGTTTGATATGTCTTTGTGTGGTTTAAGTAATCGTTTGCTAAAAGATGTCATAAATGCTTATCGACAGTTAAATGTCAAATATGAACCTTTAAAGATTATTAAACCACAATTCGAAATTCCTTTGCCTCCTTTGCAATTGGCGGTAAATTTTTTAATTGAAATTTTAAATTGAATAGAAATTGAACTAATATTTCTTTATTTGCAGACTTTTCCTCCTGTGTTTAGTGAACCCGCTGCTCCTCCTTTAGAACTCTATGATTTGGATGAGGTTTTTAGTCCTCCCAGATCTCAGCTCGCCAATATGACCGGTCAATGTTTACAGGCTTTACAAGCTAAAGATCCTCATAAGCCTCCTAATCTGAAGGAATTGGAAAATTATATTAAAGAATGTGCACGCATAACGGCCATTATAAATGATCAACATGATATGCCGGCCAGAGAGATATTAAATATTGTGGCCCAACAAATAATCAGTTATCGTCCCTATGAATAAGTTTTTGATACCTAAAGTATCGCAATGTTTTAGTTAAACTTCGATTAAACTTCTGTTAAGGAACTTCATTTAAATTTAATTAATAAAATATTGTGGCCCAAAAAATTATCAGTAATCGTCCCTATGAATAAATTATTTTTTCAATCGTATATGGGGAAATGAGACGACATTTTCTTTCGATATATTAGTTAAATTTCGATTAATTTAAACTGCTGTTAATTTTTAAATTAAACTGAAGTTTAAATATGACTTCATCTTAAAGTTTTGTTAAACAAATTAACAATTTTGAACTAAAGTTAAACTTTAAAGTAAAATTATAATAAATTTCAATTCAATCGTTGGATTAAGTAAACTGAATACATTTTCAAAAGATTATATTAAGAGTAAAATAATTATAATTTAAAAAAGAAAATTGTAAATGTAAACAATTTCATCTAAGTTTATTTTTACTTCTAAACCTCAAATAGATGCAAAATACTTGTATATAAGAAAAATTAAATAATAATAAAAACATAACTACGTATTATAAAGTCATAAAAAAATCGTTTTAAATTTCCTTTATTTTTACGTGGAACCTAATTTTTCTAATATGCTGCTCTAGGCACATTCTTTATAGCCGTCATTTAGGTGCCTTAATAATTATAATATACTCAGAACTTATTTATTTAAAAAAAAAAATATATATATATTGCAGATTTTTTCAGCTAACTCAACAATATTAAAGTGCATTTTAATTTTGTAAATCAATATGGTTTTATGTTAACATGATTTGTACTCATATTAAAAAGTGTGGAAATAATAAATAATAAAATGGTTAAACAAAATGAGTCATAAATTTTAAGCCACAAAAAGAAAAGAACTAAAATGGTTATAGATTTTCATTGTTTGCTTGATTTGAGGCCTAATTAAGATGCGTAATTTTAATTTTTGTAATTTTTTAAGAAAGAATTTTATTTTCTTGATTTAATGCCATTTTAGGGAACTGGGGCCAATTTGATTTTTCTTATAAACTATCTTTTTTTATTTGTTATTTTATGATCCTTAGAGACTTTTTTGCTATTGTTTGTTTTCTTTAATATATTATTATTTTTTTATTAAAAAATCATTGTCTTTAACAAATCAAATTTCCCCTACTTTAAAATTAACTTTGACATTATACAACAAACTGATTCACACAATCTCAATTACTTACAAATAAGATAATTAAATTAAATACCCTAATTTCCCGAAAAAATAAAAACAAAGACAATTATCTCATAGTACATCCTCTTTTTTCAAATATTATTAAACTCCCTAGACTGTCCATAATTTATGTTTAACAATTTGTCAACACATTATTAGCATAATGAATATGTATGTTTGTGTGTTAAGGGGGATCCCTCTAAATATCGAAAAACCACTTAAAATATAAACATTATATTCCAAAACATTTTATTGTTTAACATCCCCTATTCCCTAAGAAAAAAGGCGCTTATTTACACACAAAAATATTTTGAAGATTTTTTTACGGAAATATCAAGTGGTTTTTGTGTTAATAAATTTAATTTATTACTTTCAATTTCTCTAGAGTATTTTTTGTTCAAATGTAACAGCAAAAAGTATTTTGAAGCTCAAATTTCTAAGGTAGTCAAAGTCAAAAATGTTTTACTCATTGTGTTTTGTTGAAAAATTGTGTGAAACTCTTTTTGTGGCAAAGAGAAGAAGACATTTTATTACAATTTATGTTTTGGAAATATTTTAGATAGATTTATTTAATATTTAAACATAAGAATTTTAATATTTAACAACAAATTTCCCACAAGTTTTAAGTTTCCGGTGTATATTTTATAAACGAATTTTTATTGTTTTTGGTTTAAAAAAAGAAATTGAAAAATTGGAAAAATAAAAAATTACTTGGTCAAATTACCTAATTTGAATTTAAACAATTAATATTAAAAGTAAACAAATGATTAATATTATTCTTTATAAATTTATACTAAATTGTATTGCAAAGCAAGTTATGATAAAAAAATAATAAACAAATAAATATGTTTTTAGTTTTTTAGCGTATTTTAATAAGAATGTTAACAATTGATATTTACAACAGAGTTACCATACCCGCTAGGCTATCATTCCTGGGTGAATGTTTTGTTATTAAAATAACCTAAACAACCTCTTTTTTCTTAATTTTATTTTTATTAAATATTAATATTTATTTAAATTGTGGCGCTTTCTATGGCTCATAAATCATCTAATATGTTCATTAAAATAAACATTTATTTCATTATTAACAAACAAAAAATAAATTTTTCTATACAAAATTTTAAACTTACACTCATGGCCTATAAATTCCCTGTAATGACACTATTTTTTCTTATAGTTATATACAATTTTTTTTTAGGACCCCAGCAGGTGTTCTTTGTGACACTTAATGTTTACCATAAAAATCCCAAACAAAAGACAAATAAACACAAACCCTTTTATGGTGGTCGAATTTATAGCTGTCATGACCAATAAAGGTGTTTTTCTTTGTTTAAACTTTATGACTGTTTTCTTTAGTTTTTTCTTTATATTTTATTATTTTACTATGTTTTTATTTGTTGTTGTTTTTTTCTATACAAAAAAGAATGTTTTTATTAAAATTTTTAAGGTTTTTTGTTTTTTAAATAAGTAAATTGATTTAAAATTAATTAGTTGACAGTTAATAAAATTAAACAACACAAAAGCAAACATAAACCTTTAATCATTTAATAAAAAAGAGTAAGAGTCAAGTTTTTGTAAACAATTTTATGGTTTTTTAATGAAATTAAAAATGAAATGATTTATTATTTTATAAATTTTATTTGAAAATTTATATTTCTTTAATTGTCATACGATTTTAACTGTTTTCAAAATTGCTTAATAGTTTAACAAATGTTTTAAGTGGCGTTTTTGTAATTTTTTTTGTTAAAGATATAACAATGGCGATTTTTTGTGCCAATTTGTCTTGATAAGTATTGTTTTGAAATCTGGTAACATTTTAAGATTTATGATTTTAATATGGTAATAAGACAGGGGCAACCAACTGGTCAAATATTAATTAAAAAAAACTAAAAATGTTGATATTTTTTAGAAAGTCAATATTTTCATTAATTTTATAAAAAAAATTCTTATGCAAAATCTAAAATTGGAGTGATCACTCATGATATTTACCAAAAATCTATATTTTCGATGAAAATCATAAAATTTGCCTCAAAAAAGGAAAATTTGTGACCACCTTGAAACTTTTGATAAGGTCTCAAACATGATGAAATGGAACAGGTGGCAGCAGTTCTAAAAAAAAAAAACAACAATATGACGAATTCGTATTTTTTTTTTATTAATTTTTATTCTTATACGGAGTTACACAGTTCAAAGTACTAAAAAATGTATGTCACGTTCTTATTCCGTATTTAATAATTAAAAATAGAATATTCTTCCAAACAATTGAATTTTCGTTTTCTTAAAAACTCTACTACTTTAAAAGTCATTAAATTTAAAGCTGAACAATCAAACCCCTTAATAGCTCTATTTTATTTGTGTTCTTTAAATATTTAAAAAATCAATAATTTTTAAAAGGCTACTTTCAAGTCAAATATTCAAACAAAATTCACCGCCTTATGTATACAAAATTTTTGTAAATTGTCAAACTTTGTTTATTTTTTTTACAATAAGAACAGCTGTAAGAAACAAAAAACTAGATGACCGTTAAAAAGTCAATGGTCATTAAAATTTTGCACTGTTTACATTCTTTCATATAAACACACATACAAACCAACACTATTTAAGAGTAGCTCTTTTTAAATGTAAACAAACAAAAGACAGAGGAACCAGACTACAAATATTTTCATTACATTTGATGTTTTTTTTAGTTCATACAAAAGTTTATGAATGAAAATCATAAGAAATCGTACAACTGTCAAAAAAAAAAATACTCAGCCAGTATATAGTAGTCGTTGGTGTTGTTGTGGGTTTTTGAAGTGCAGAAAGAAAGAAATGCATTCAAGGTAACTTCCTTTAGGTATTGAATTACAAAATATCTTTCTTTCACTTGGCAAATATACAATAAAAATTTTCAATAACTGTATTCACATACATATATAAATACAGATGTTTGTATGTAGGTTTATACATATGTAAGTGTCTTTTTCATTCATGCTTAAAAAAAGAGTCTAAAGAAAGTAAATAAAAAATTAGAAAGGTAAAAAATAAACAATTTAATGTTAAAAATAGACAATTTAAAGTCAGGTACAATTTTCTTTTTTATAAAAAGGAAATATTGAAAGAAAATGACTTCCGAAATTATAGTAAGATAAAATTTATATGCCCATAAAAAATAATTTAATGAAATTTTAGCTAAATTGGTTTGTAATTTAAGATTAGAAATTAATATTATAGATTTCAATGTTTTATGTGGTAAAATTAAAATTTCCCTTAATGTTTTTTTTTTTTAATCTGCTAGATTCTTAAATTTTGCAATTTCTATTATTTACATTAGTAAAATTAAAAGTTATATCTTATAAAATGAAAATTTCCCATCAAAGGAAATATTTTATGTGGGAGGAATTTTGAAAAGTTGTATAGAAACTTGAAATATGCAATAAATATAATATAAAACAATAACATTTAAAGTTATAACCCGATTAATAAAAATTTCCCCTAAAGGGAAATTTTTTATTTTTTTATTTAAGGAAAATTTTTTAAGATTTCATTAGAAATTAAAAAATTCCATTAATTGTAATTTAAATTATTAAAATTTAAAGTTATATCTTGTTTAAAAAAAAAAAATCCCTTGAAGGGAAATTTTTTAAAAATTAAAATTTGTATTAATTGTAATATAAATTATAAATATTGAAATTTATTTCTCATTTAACAAAAATTTCCCTTGAAGGGATATTTTTTATTTAGAAGAAATTTTTAAAATTTTTATAAAAATTAAAAATTTTTATTTTTTGTAATATAAATCAATAGAATTTTAAGTTTTAAATCATATAACAAAAATTTCCCTTGGAGAGAAATTTTTTATTTAAGAGAAATTTTCCAAAAATTTTGTAAAAATCTAAAATTTGCATTCAATGTATGTATATGCAGCTTTAAAATTTAAATTTCTATCTCTTCTAACAAAATTTTCCCTCTAAGAGAAATTTTTTATTTAAGAAAAATTTTAAAACATTTAATAAAAAGTTAACAATTTGTATTAATTATAATACAATTTATTAAAATTTAAAGTTATATCAATGTTTAAGAAAAATTTCCTTTTTAGGGATATTTTTTATTTAGGGAAATTTTAAAACAATTTTAGAAAAATTTAAAATTTGTATTAATTGTAATATAAATTATTAAATTTTAAGGTGATTTCATGTTTAACAAAAATTCCCTTTTAAGGGAAATTTTTAATTTAAGGGAAATTTTTCAAAATTGCTTAAATATTAGAAATTTGTAAGCGCTGTGATATTTAGCTTTAAAAATTATGGTTTTAAATCCAATAGCAAAAATTTCCCTTGAAGGGAAATTTTTAAATTTAGAAAAAATATTCATAAAATGTCAAAAAAATTAAAATTGTTCATAAATACGAAAAGGAAAAATTTAATTTTTAATTATATCACTTGTAATAAAAGTCTCCCTTATAGGGAAATTTTCAGTTTTAGGGAAAATTTTATTAAAATGTAAAAAAAATTAAAATTTTACATGAATCTTATAAAAAAATAAATGTAATATTATATCCTTGATAATAAAAATTTCCCTTATAGAAAAATTATTAAATTTAGTGAAATTTTTTGAAAGTTTTGTAAAAATTTTAATAAAAAAATTTATGTTATATAAAATAAAAACTTCCTTTAAGGGAAATTATTATGATATTTAAGATTTTTTCATTTTAATATTTTTAAGTTAAATTTTTTAAAAATTTTTAATGATAAAGTAATAATTTCCGTTTAATACTAATTTAAATAATCTTCCTATTATTTAAAAAAAATTGCTAGTACTGTTTAATAAATTTATTAAAAACCCTCATAAATTCTTTAAAAAGAACAACTTTTCAGAAAAGAATACTAATAAAACCCCCCACTAACTTTTCAAATTAAATGTCTCCAAAAATATAAATGACAACAACAACAAAAAACTTTCAAAAAATACTAACAATAAAACATTTCTTCAAATTAATGTTTTAAATTAAACCAACGAAAAAAAAAAAACCAAACAACGAATCACCTGTTCTTCAATGAAATTCTGGGAAAGTCCATGATTAAAACAAACAAATGTTAAACATAATTTCATTAAAATTACAAGGTAACCCCCCCAAGAAATTAATTTAAAAAAGCGTAAAATAGTCCCACATAACTAGTGCTCTAACATAACAACCAACATGTAGCCAGAAAAAAAGGTCATTTATAAAATGTGGTCCAACCAGTAATCCATAACATTCTATATTTGACAAAAGTGTGGTTAGAAAAAAAGTGTCACCCATCATGTTGTATAGAGGGACATAAAATAAAAAGAAGCATTGACTAAAAATATACATTCAAAAAAAAAATAAAGGTGACAAAAACAAACTGTCAAACACAGTATGTAAAAACAAAACATTTTGGTTAACTTCACTTCTCTCACTTTCTGGAAATCCAAAAACAAAAATCTTATTTAATTCGAAGAACTGTAGCTACAAAGAGTTAAATATATAAACCTTTTTGGTGATTGTTGTTTTTGCCTTTTGGAAGAAGAAGAAAAATTATAATCACCTGAATCAAAACAGACAAAAAAAGTGAGAAACCCCTACACAAAAAGAGAAGAATGTAACAATCAATTAACAAGCTTAAGATTTATATTTAGAAAGATTGTATACATACATACAACAATAACAATTACAACAACAAAACTAATAATAAAATGACAAAACAACAAGATTTTAAAGATTAAAATCATACGCACATAAGAATTTATCTTAAACTCTTTAAATATTAGTTAAGGGAAAAAATTCTCTCCAATACAAATAATTTCAATTTTACCTTAACTCTATTGGAAATAAAAATTGTTCTCCTACCTAATACATATATTAAAATCAGTTTATATTAAACTAACAGTTTGATTTGTTTTAAACAATTTTTTTTATTAACTAAAAAACCCAAGGTGGTATTTAAGATCATCTACAACAATAACAATCATTAAATGTTTATTTTGACATGTCATTTGGGTGTTGATTTGCTGTATAATTTCTTGTCCATCACACTCTTTGTCTTGGTGATTTTAAAAATGTTGTTTGTTCTACAACCACATCTATCTTTAAAACATCTTGTATCTATGTGCATACATACATTCAGTTAAGTTCGTTACATTGATGATGATGATGCTGATGACGATCGTGCTGTAATGATTACGAGAGCATTTAAATTGAAAATCATTTAATGTCTTTGAAAATCTTGATTGTTATTGCTGTGATTTTTATAGTTTTGAACACAATTTATGAAGTTCTGAGTCTGACTGGCATTCTAGCTGTAATAGACGTGCGTGCGTCTTGTTTTATTTTTCTTGTTGATGTTTATTTGGATTGACATTTACAGCTTTTTAAATTGTTTGCATAGAGAAAAGAAGAACAATAATAATAACCATAAAAGAAAAAGTAAATTAAAACAAAACTTATACAAAATACCCAGTGATAATGAACAATATTTATTTCATTAAAACATAGAGGGAGGGGGAGCTATAAAATAAACGATCGTAAATGTTTAATAAAATTGTAGGATATTAAAATTAAATATTTAAAATAGGAAAATTTAAAGTGTATTAAAAACAATAAAGGTAATTAGAAAAGAAATACAAAAAAAAAAAATGTTAATATTAAAGGTGATGATAAGTTGGTTCATTCATTCGTTTTAATTTATTCGAAATTCTGGAGATTTTGAGATTTAATTTGAATGTTAAATCAAACGAGAATTGAGTAGAACTGAACTAAACTCAAACTGAACTAGAGCTGAAATAGATATAAATAAGAACTGAATTAGAACTAAACAAGAACTGAACCAGACACTTTTAATAAAACTGAACCGGAACTGAAATACTACTAAACTATAACTGACTAGAACTGAACTAGAACTGAACTAGAACTGAACTAAAGCTGAACTATAACTGAACTAAAACTGAATTAGAACTGAAGTAGGACTGAATTAAAACTGAACCAGAATTGCAGTAGGACTGAACTAGAACTGAACAAGAACTGAATTAGAACTGAACTAGAACTGAACTAAAGCTGAACTAGAACTGAACTAAAACTGAATTAGAACTGAAGTAGTTCAGTCCTACTTCAAAAAACTGAACCAGAACTGCAGTAGGACTGAACTAGAACTGAATTAGAACTTAACCAAAACTGTACCAGAACTTAACTAGAACTGTACCAGAACTGTACTAAAACTGAATTAAAACTTAACTAGAACTGAACTAGAACAGAACTAGAATTGAACTAGAACTGAACTAGAACTGAACTAAAACTGAATTAGAACTGAAGTAGGACTGAATTAAAACTGAACTAGAACTGCAGTAGGACTGATGTAGAACTGAATTAGAATTGAACTAGAACTGAACTAAAGCCGAACTAGAACAGAATAAAAACTGATGTAAAACTAAATTAGAGTTGAACTAGATCTGAGCCAGAACTAAATCTCATACCATCTTGCATTCATTAACATTTGAATATTTGCTAAATTAAAAAAACTAATTTTCAACCAAACCTTTTAAAAATAAAAAAGAGATACTAATTATTCTCCTCCTCTTTCTTCTCATATTTTATTCTTATTATTTTCACTGAACCATGATAAATGATCATAAATTAATAATAAATAATTTTCTTTCAATTTCTTAAACTTATTTGTGCGTGTGTTTGTTAGTTTTATACTTAATTTATTATTGAAAATTATTAAAGCACTAAATAAGTAAAATCCCCAATATCAAGATAAGATTATTTTTTTATTTTCAAACTGAAGTCTCACAATTTAAATTCTTTACACATAAACGAGTACAAAGATATGTATTTTTTTTGTTAACTTTTTTCTTCCTTTCTGATTTAAAAACAAAAGATTCGTAATTTGTTAAAAAGGGAAACAAACAGAAAAAAATTTGTCACCAAATGAAAAACATGTTTAACGCCAGTCCTAACATAACTACAACACCATTAAAACCAAATCTCCAGCACAAGCGACACGTATAAGAAACCCCTCAAGAAGTGGCAATGTTATGTAGAGAGGAAGCTCGAAGAAAATCAACGAGTAAAGCAGAAAAAATAAAAAGAGAAGCCAAATTGCATAAAAGCTTAACAACAAGATAAACCTACAGATTTTGAACTGCTGGTGTTAAAAAAAAAAATCTAAATAAAAAAAAAGGGTTTGTATGAATGGTTTAACAACGATTATCACGACGAAATGCTAACTAAAGTGCGAAGACAACACTAAAAGACATCATGACAAGAACATAGACGTTGCAAGGAAGGAAGGGAGGAGAACTGAAAGAATAATTATAATATTTACTTTAAATAGAACTGGTACTGAAATAGAATTGAACTAGAGCTGAAGTAGAACTTTGGAGAGAACTAGAACTTAGAAGTGAACTTGAACTGAAATAGAACTGAAATAGATCTAAGCTAGAACTAAAATAGAACTGAACTAGAACCGAACTAGAACTGAACTAGAACTGCAAATGAACTGCAACTGAAATGCAACTGAACTGCGACTGAACTACAACTGAACTAGAACTGAAATAGAAATGAATTTGAACTGAACTAGAACTGAACGAGGACTAAACTAAAACTAAACTAGAACTGAGTTAGTAACTGAACTAAAACTAAACTATAACTGAATTAGATACTAAACTAAAACTAAACTATAACTGAATTAGATACTAAACTAGAACTGAACTATAACTGAATTAGAATTGAACTAGAACTGAACAACAACTGAACTAGAACTGAATAAGAGTTGAATTAGAACCGAACTAAGACTGAAGTTGAACTGACTCAAAACTAGGAGTTGAAAATAACATTCTAATTCTTTGTATAACCTTAAAATTACCTTCAATCTAATGCCTTCGTAGAGTGCCAAATCCTTAAAACCTACTTCCCTGTTTAAGATTAAGCATTTAGTATTTGTTTATTTATTTGTTGCTTTCTTTTATTTTTTTTTTTTTTGTTACTTATATTGTTATAATTGTTGTTGTCTTTTGGAATTGAGCATTTCTGTTATGGAGTAGTACATTGGGTTGTAGTAAAGGAGAGATAAGGATCTTGTACGACAAGTTGTATTATGGGCTGTGTGTGCATGTTCATTTAACTGACTGCTGGCTATAGTTATAGCAGCCAACATCAGCATCAGCATCATCATCATTTTAACTGTTGACTCTACTCCATAAGTCTTGTTACTCTTCATTCTGTGACTAAAAGCCAATCCAATAAAGTTGGCTGGATGGATGTTTAAGCCAGTATGACTGGTTAGTTGGTGGTAAATATACAGGGGGTATTCAATTTGTTCTTTTTTTTTTCAAAAAGCTGTTGTTGTTAACTCCACATCTACTTTGTCTACTTGCATGTAAATGTATTTAACCAGTTAGTCAGTCATCCACTCAGTCAGTCAGTTTGTTTTTCAAAAGATTGTTTTCGTTGTTGTTGTTGTTGGCTTTTTCTTAAACAGTCTGTTTAAAATGTTCATATTTATGGCATTGCGTTAAATTGTTGACTTGTTAAATGGGTGTTCCTTTATGTTGGAATTTATATACTTAAATAACAACAATAGCAACAAATAAACAATATTTCTTTTTTTTCTGTTACCATAATAACCCAAAAGTAAGAACAATATACCCCCTTAATACTGGATATTGTGTGCCAACAGTCAGACAGACGACAATAACCCAGAGAGTGAGGATCATAAAAAAGAAGCTGTAAACGTTTAAGCTGTTAATCTTTAATGACAAACCATTGTCAAATAAGACATAAATTGATTTTAAATACTACAGGATTTGAAAAGAGGTGAAGAATAGAGGATGTTTAAACAAAATAAATAATAATGTTTCAATTGGGAAAAAGTGATTTCTCTATTTTTTTTAAAGAGATTAATATTAAATAATAATAAAGATATATAAAGTTTTATATTTATGTTTATAGAGGTGATTTTTTTAAATTTTTTATAAAGATCTTTTTAATTACTTATTTTGAAAATTGTTATCTATGTTTAGTTTATTAGCACATTTTTATAGATAATCTTGAAAGTCAAGACCCAGAAACATTTGTAACAATTTAAACTAAATCATGGCAACACACGCAATATAAGATTTTTGTAATACACTCAGAAATAATTTTGAGCAGAAAATAAATTTTAAGTCAATAATAATTTTTTAGTCTTAAAAAGCTGTTTTATAATCTTAAATTTAATTAATTTTATAAACCAAAATTAGCACAATTTCTAGGACTATTTATGATCTTAAATTAACCATTATTGTAGGTATTTTTATAGTCCTACAATAACATTATTTGCTAATATTTTTATAGTGTCATATTGACTTGCTTTTATAGTCCTATATTAATAAAAATTTAAACCATTTTTATAGTTCCAAATAAGCTTTATTCGTTTGTTCTTTTGTACTCCAAAATTTGCATGAATTGGAGGAGTCTTTGAAGGTTTAATTTAGCTATTTTATAGTTTTAAATTATAGCACAAATTTAACTTCAATTGCTGCTATTTTTATAGCCTAAAATTAGTTTGAATTATAGCTTTTAAAAAAGCCAAATAAGCTTTAGTTGTAAAACTTTTAATAGTCCCAAATTAGATTTAGTTTCTTGGCTTTGTATATCCCTAATATTCTTATTAATTATTTGCCTCTTTGTAGTCTAAAATTTGCTTTAAAAGGAGGTCTTTTTTAAAGTCCTAATTCATATTCAATTATAATAAAAATTGTCCAATTGTAGCAGTTTTTATAGCTCAAAATTAACTTCAATTGCTACTATTTTTATAACCAAAATTTTAACAATTAGTTTGAATTGTAGATATTTTAATAGAACAAATTTAGTTTGAATTGTATAACTTTAAATAGTACCACATTGGCTTTAGTTACTTGGTTTTATATACCCTTAAAGTTTTTATCAATTTCATGTCTCTTTGTAGCTCCAATTTAGCTTTAAATATAGTTCTTTCTATAGTATTAAATTAAATTCAATAATTTGGCTCTTATTAGATCCTTTTGCAGATGATTTTATAACCCTAATTTGACTTCAATTGCAGTTGTTTTTATAAACCTAAGTAAATTAAAATGGAAGGTCTATTTATGTAACAAAATCAGCTTGATTTGTAAGCTTTTTAATAGTCCCAAATTAGCTTTCATTGTAAGTCTTGCTATTGGCCTCAAAATGGTTTAATAGTCCTTAACTATTTCATAATTAGTGCAAAAATAGCAGCATCTTTTAAGATAGCTACGTTTCATAATTAAAATGACGTCTTATTGTTTATACTTTTATTTTCTAAAATTAGCTTAATTTTATGGTCCCAAATTAGCTTCAAATTAGAGTAGTTTTTATGTTCAAAGTTCGCACCAACTGTAGCTCTTTTTATAGCCTTAATTTTTTCCTAATGGCAAATGTTTTAATAGTTCTACATTAACTTAAATTGTAAATTTTTTTAGTTGTTTCTATGTAGCTTTATTTTATAATAATAAAAGTCCAAAAATAATATTATATAGAACTATATTTTATAGTATTAATTATTTTTAATTTCTAGTCTTTATATAGTATATCATTTAATCCTAAATTATCACTAATTGTAGGTATTTTTATGTTAATAATTTTCACAATCTATGAGTGTTTTTATAGCTCAAAATTAGCAGCATTGAGATTAGCAGTATTGTTTTGGTTTAGTCGCAAATTAGCAGCATTGTTTTTTTTAGTCACAAATTATTTTGTTTTAGTCACAAATTAGCTGAAATTTCAGTTATTTTTATTATATTAAATTAGCTTAAGTTTGATTTCATTTTTAAATCCAGTAATAGCAGCAATTGTGGATAACTTTACAGATAAAAATTAGCTACAATTCAAGGTCCAAATTAGTTATAATTGCAGATTTTTTATACTATTTTTATTGTAGGACTTTTTATGTCTCCCAAATTTCTTTGTATTTTATTTGCTTTTATGCACTAAAGTGACAGTGAGTACTTTTCTGTAGTTTCACTTATAGGACTTTATATAGTCCAAACTATCATAAATTATAATTGATTTTATAGTAAAAAAATGTCACAAATTTTTTATGCTATTAATATCCAAAATTATCTAACTATATAACTTAAATAATTGATAATTAAATTTTTCTAGTATTTTTCCATATATGTTTCAATTGTAGGTATTTTTATGTCCAAATTCACATAAACTTTAAGACTTTTTAAAGCCCCATTTTGCTATAATAGTAAGATCAATTTCTTCTTAACTTCTAATTTAGTTCCATTTAGTAAGTATTTTAGCCGAACATAATTAGCTTTATTCTCAGCTTTTTTTTAGTTCAGAATTGACATCAAAGGTAAGTACTTTAATAAACTAAAATAATTATAAATTTGAGGTATTTTTTTAGTACAAAAATAACTTCAACTTTAGGTATTTTAATATTAAAAAGGTGTCTTCAAATAAAGGTTTCAATTTTATAGCAAAAAATAGTTTGCATTTTAAGTCATTTTTAAGTCCAAAAATAGCTTTAATTACAACTTATTTTATAGTTCCAAATAAGTTACTATTAAAAATATTTATAATTCAAAAATAGTTTTTCTTCAATCTATAATTATCTTAAATTTTCACTATTTTTATATTGAACTCAATAATATTTCCTTTTGCAGTCTATTTATAGTAAAAAATAGCTTAGAACTTAAGTATTTTTAAAGTTCGAAAAGGACCTAGTAGAGCTCATAATTATCCTTAATTCTAGCCTTTGTTTAATTTTAAATTTAAATATTTATAAAGCCCACCAAACTAGTTCCAATCCTAGACCATTATATTATTCCTAGTAATTTTCATACATAGACATTTTCTTTAAGTGTATAAACAGAAATTTCTTTATAACATGCAACATCACAATCTGTATGTAGAATGTTGTAACAATATGTTAGTAATGCATGTTTAACTGGATGCCACAGTGACAACAACTACAATATATAATAATAACAACAACAACAAAGTGAACAAACATAGTTAAAGGGTCTATACAAAGTGTCGAAACAAACACCAGGCAACAAGCAAACCAACAGACAACTAAACGTAAACATTTTTTTTTAAATAAATACACGAGAAACAACGTTGTAGGTCCTTTATACCATAATGGACATGATGATCGCAGAGTCACATAATATAAAAACAAACAGGAACAACAACTAAAACAAACAAACAAATAAATGAAATAAACCAACAACTAACTAACTGCCATTGAAAGCCTACAATAAAGAAACAAATGCAATAACAGCAGCTAAAGAAGATTTGTCACCTGGTTGACAATAAGCAACTTCAGCGTCAATGTAGGATAAAGATAAAGTTTTTGGTCAGAGATTTTAAGCAAAAAAAAAAAAAAAAAAAAAAAAAAAAAAAANNGATAAAGTTTTTGGCCAGAGATTTTAAGAAAAAAAAAAAAAAAAAACATTAAGGTTTAGTCAACAGGAGAACGTTTTTTTGGTGTAAAAAGATTTAGTAATAAAAAGCAGAAAATTAAAGGTTTAAAAACACATTATTTAAATAAAAATTCTTTAGCAAGGCGAATTTAAATAGGTGACCTTAATTACAATTGATTATTAATTAAGTACTTGAAATTGTCAATCAAGCTATGTCCGCCGGCTGTCCTTTAGTTGGTCTGTTGAAATCATGATGGGGCTTGAATGAAGCAACCTATTAGGACGAAATTATTCCTAAATATTTATCTTATATAAGGTTTGTTTGGTATTGAAAATGGACAAAATCGGTTGATAAACCAAAATGTTTCGTGCAAAATACTACAAACATAAAGTGTCCTTTGTCGGTTCATTTAATACTTTTCTGTTAATATCTTTTAAACAGAAGAAAGTGCGACAATGTGCAATTTTGTAGTTTATTTGAGGACCAATATAAACTTGAAAATAAAAAATGGGAGTGGTACGCCCACTTTACCGTAAATATTTTCGTTTATTTTATTTGAATTTGTGATAAATCGTCGAGTATTTTACTTAAATAAAGTTTGGCAGTTTTAAGTAATAATAAAAAAACTAACCAGCTGATCATGGCGAAATTAAACAGGTCACATCAATTTACTTTACGGCGAATTAATCAAGTTTGCTTATACATACATGGGCTTTAACACTAGAAAGTTATAAAAAAATTAGCTGCCAATTAAGTGGGGCCACCTGTTTGAAAACGCCTTGCAGCTGGTTAAGTTAGGTCACCTTTTTGACTTCACCTTGAAAATGATTAATTGGGGCAACCTGTTATAATTCGTATTACCTGTTTGAATTTACTTTGAGCAATATTTTTTCTGTCCATTTGAATTCACCTTACAACTGATTAAATAAGGTCTTCTGTTTTTAATTCATCTTGAACACAATTTTTTAAAAATGTCAAATTTTATTTTGACACTTTTGTTGAATTTACCCTGCAGCTAATTAAGTGAAGTCACCTTCGAGCTGATTAAATCACGTTTTCTGTTTAAATTCACTATGAGTTTAATTTTGTCTGAAGTGTCTAATTTCATAATAAAAAAACATAATAATAAGTTACTATTTAGGGCCACCTGTTTCAATTTGCCTTGAGGCTGATTAAGTGCATTTACCAGCTTCAATTCACTTTAATCAAAATTTGGTCTGAAGTGTTAAAATTTATTATAAAATATTAATTAGTTCGTTGTGTTGATTTTTTTCTTTGCTTAACTGTTGTCACCTATTTCATTTCGCCTTGGTTTGTAGTTTATTATTTAATTTAAGAACTCATTCCTGTTCTTCACTGACTTCAGCTAAACTACAATCTTAAGTCATACAGTTTTTCTTTTTTGTCAGGAATGTTTTCTTTTAAAATGCAAGTGTGCCATCATGAGTTTAAGATAAAAATTGAAATTAATTCTTTTCACTTAAGAACACGATTGGGGATCATTAAATTGTGTCGTCGTTTTTTATCAAATTTTATATAATAAAATGTACAGAAAAGAATCTATATTATTAAAAAAATAAAAGAATAAATTTTGTTTATTATGAAAAAAAATGCTTAATGCCCTTTTTAAGAAAAAATTATATATATTTTTAAAATATAAGCAAATATTTTGTTAAACTTTTTTTAACTTAACAAAAAAATTTTAACACATCACACAAATCTTAGATTTCAAAATTGTTGTACATTTTAGAAAAAAAAAAAACTGAGACATATTTTTTTATATAAAAAAAAAATAACAAAAAATAATTTTCTATGTTTGTAATTGTCATTGTCTAAACCATATAAAAACCGCAAGATCAGCAAGCGTATCAAACGTTACACAAAATTTTTTTGTAACAAAAAATATAAAAAACAACGTAACTGCATTTTATTTTTCTTCTTTAACTATTTTTTTTTTATTTTTCATATAAAAAATGTATCTTTTATTTTAAAATAAATAAAATAAAAAAAAAAGAAACAACTACAAACCTGACGTAAATGACACCTTTAGTGTATTGTAGTTGGAAAAAAATTAAAAAAAAATAGTAATAAAATAATGGAGAAAAAAATTAAAACATTTTAAATAAAATAGAAAAAAATTTATAAGATTCAAATGAATTAAAATAAATAAAAAAATAAGCAAGAAAAATTGTGTATTTTACTGAATGACATTTTTATAGCTTCATTTTACATTTGAATTTAAGATAAAGTACGTGTGTATGTTAAAAAATAGCAAAAAAAAAATATAATATAAATTAAATTGAAAAAATGCAAGGTAATTTAAAATAAATAAATTTTAAGAAATTTATTTAAGAAGCTAATTTAAGATATAAAATCTACAACCTTCATAGAAAAACTATTTTATTTCTTATTAAAAAAAGTTTATAGAAAAATAAATAGAAATAGAAAGGTACTAAAGAACTAAAATTTGGGGGCTTAAAAAGATCTACAAAAAGATAAGTTAATCAAAAAATTATAATTAAAAGTAAAAATAAAATTACATACTATAGGACTAAATAAAAGCCTAGTTAGAGGATATTTTATTATAAAATATACCTCTAAAATTAAAACTAATAAGTAGATAGATAGATAGATAGATAGATAGATAGATAGATAGATAGATAGATAGAT